>VXBP01007589.1:30482-97833 GCA_013400115.1 Rhinopomastus cyanomelas
GATCCCTGGGGGACACCACTAGTCACAGCTCTCCAGCTGGACCTGGCACCATTGATCACCACCCTCTGAACTCTATCCTGCAACCAGTTCCTAACCCACCTCACTGTCTGCTCTTCCATCCCACACCTCCTCAGCTTGCTCACTAAAATTTCATGGGAGACAGGGTCAAAGGCCTTGCTAAGGTCAAGGTAGACCACATCCACTGGTTTCCCTGAATCTAACCATTCAGTTATTGCATTATAGAATGCTATCAGGTTAGTTCTTTTATAAAACTGTCTTTTAAATTTCGCTTTGTGATCTTTCTTGCTGAGCATATCCTTGTACAAATAAGACATTCTTCTGTACATTTAGGAGCCAAGGGGTACTTTCCTCTACCCAAGAGCAGCTGGTGGTTCTGTACTGTGGAAGATGATGATGTGTTATGTACTGGCACTGATCTTAAAACTTTGTGGAATGACAATTGGGTATCATTTCAATACTCTGACGCTTAAATGCTACGGAGCAGATTTTGCTGTTTAAAATTATTTGTCCCACTTGGTTCCTGATTAATCACTGACTGTGCAGAGCCCAGCAATATGGTTTCTCTGAGACTGGAAGGCTGCATAGTGATTTGTGTATTCAGGCTGGGAAGCTGAAAGACACAAAGCAGACTGGAATCATAGAATTACTGCTAGTTTGGACAAGATGTCTGGAGATCATTTTGTCCAATCTCCCATTCAAAGCAACACCAGCTTTAAAGTGAAATGCAATTTCTTTCACCAGGATGATGTAGCAGAGAGTTACACAGCCAGAGTTACGATGTTCCTTTGATGTGAAGCTGCGGAACAAGGCACCAGAATCTGTTTCACGTACTCCTAGCTGTGAAGCAGAGACAATCCTTGCATAAATACCTGTAAAGTATTTTGATCTGTCTGGGTAAAATAAAAGGTTTAGACAGGAGTGCTTCATCTCAGTACTAGAGTAAAAGGACTTCTTTTTCCTCCTGTCCTTGAAGATGTGGAGGAAGTAAAAAAAGGCCAAGAACTGTAAATTTGTGGTCAGTATCAATGAGCATTACAAGCACTTCTAGTATCCTTGTCACTGAGTAAATAGACCAGACTCATTGTGGCTATGCAAAGCTTGAGTTGCCCTTTTTGCTCTTCAGCCACTTAGGGGAGATGCTGCGTTCGTGGCCAGAGAAGCTGTGAGAGCTTTGCTTTCTGTTCAGTTCATGAAACTATTCACGTGGGGGAGAGCAGCAATACGATCGCCCGGCGTTATTTGTATGAGCTGAAACAAAAAGGTCATATTCTGACTGGGCTTATTTTAGCCTTCTCCCTGAGCTACTTACTTGATGAGTAAGTAAGGGCACTTGAATAGTGCATGTCAGTCACAGCAGCTGGGCAGGCAGCTGAACCCAAAGAAGAACCCTCATACGGAAAGCAGGACTGCGTGTACTGACTGGGATGCTGTAGTACCCCTGACGCAAGGTTTAGGTCTATGTGTAGCAATTCATTCTTGGAACTCTGTCTGAAGCCCTGCTTGGTTTCCTAGCCCTCAGTCCTGCTGCAAAGTGAGGAAATGGGGTCTGACCTTTGTTTTATTGTCCTGATGTGTATAGCTCCTTCATGCTGTAACCCAGGAGAAGGACTGAAAAGCTGTGTGTTCTCTGTAGCAGACTGCAGTGTGTCGAGGCCACCCAGCACAGGAAAGGCAGAAAGGCTGGTGTGCCTGCACACTTGAGCCAAAATTGTTAGCAGTTATGGCTTGCCCCATATGAAGTCCAGTTTATTGCTAGGATCGTAAGTTTGCTGACCTTACTGGAGCTTCATGGGAAGAATATTTATCCTGTTGACATACTGGACTTGCTGTGGGCCAAAAAAAATTTCCAACAGGTACATTGGAAATTTTATGTTTGTATTTGCTTTAGAACATTTAATTTGCCACGGAGAGGTCTCCCAAGCTTCTAGTTGCCTGCAGTGTACCAGATCTGGAGCTTAGGGGTATGGTTTAGTGTGGGACTTGGTAGAGTTAGGTTGGACTTGATGATCTCAAAGATCTTTTTCCAACCTAAATAGTTCTGTGGTTCTATAAAATCCACAGAATGTTAGTTGACTGAGATCATGTCAGTGACAAGAACAGAGATTGTTATGCCATCTGCTTTGGTTCTAACTCGCCTTTTACCCTTCTAGAGCAGATTGTGAGAGCAAGGCCAGGGCAGGCACATCAGCTGGCACAGAACATGGGCACTGGGCATGAAACACAGGGATTGAGGCTGTAAGGGATTTTGAATTAGCACCTTTAGGGCAAAGGATGCTGGGAGGTTTAACAAGAGAGCATCTTTAATATCTGCTGCTCACCTGTCTTTTGCCTTGATTTGGCCATGACAAATCAACGTGCTCTAATGAAGTCTGAATTTCCTTTCAGGGTTTTTCAGTTTCTTCTTCCTGCCCCTGAGCTGCTTCTTCTTTGCCTAGGTATTTTATTTTTCAATTATTTCTGGTGTTTCCAGTATTTCCTAATTTCTTTTCTGCTGGTGATTGTTGTGCTGGTTTGTTTCCTTGCCAGCTCATTCATGGCAAGCCATGTAGAAGTAGAAGAATAGTGAAGTGCAGATGTAATACTCAGGACGCCTGATACATCTCCTCAGCTCAATGAACAGCAGCTTGATCAATATTCTTTATTTGCTGACCATCCATTGACTTTCAAAAGGTGAAACAGTTCAGACAAATCCCTAAGGAGTGTGGCCATGAGTCTTTTCCTTCCCTTGTTTGGATTTTCATTTTCTGGTGACTTCACCAGAAAGTGCACATGTGATTTGGAGCCCCAAGACATTACATTATGTCATTGTTTTCAATTCCATTTCCTATTTCCTTCATATTTTTTTTCATTTTAGTGTCATTTTTATTAAAGATATGTTCAAAATGATGATTTGGTGTTAATTTATAGCCTATGATGTTTTTGGATCACAGAATCCCAGAATGATTAAGGCTGGAAAAGCCCTCTGAGCTCATCCAGCCCAGGACCTGACATCACCACCGCAGCCAGACCAGGGCACTAAGGGCCACAGCCAGGCTGGCCTTCAGCACCTTCAGGGACGGGGACTCCACCACTGCCCTGGGCAGACCATTCCAGGGTCTGATTACCCTTTGTTTGAGGAAGGACTTCCCAACATCCAACCTAACTCTCTCCTAGCAGCTTAAGGTCATTACTTTTCTAACTTCCAGAAGACTTCCATGAAACACCTCATCTCTCTATGAGAGAGGTGAAACCTGTACATGGTTGGAATACTGTTCTCTTCACAGCTTTTCTTACATTTTACTGCTTTTGTATTCTTGTTGAGCCTTTTTACTTCTATGCACCTAGACTTACGCCAGTAGTAAACTTCTGGTGTACATGGCAGGACTTGATAATTTGCTGTCTGATAAATGTAGGTTTGGGTTGGCAGAGCTTGATTAGACATGAAGCATCTTAAGAGAAACTGTGTAGAGGGAGGCTGCAAGTCTGCTGTGGATGTTTTAAATGGCTTTTTTTTAAGCCCACTGGTTTTAGAGTTACCATAAGCATTGCAAACCACCCTTTCACTGAACTTGAGTCTTGTTCTGCAGGCACTAGTTGCCTGAGAGAAGAGCCTGACCCCCACAGCTCACTCATCTCCTACACAAGAAATAGTTTGGTTCCGTTGTTTGAGCAGTACTTGGAGCTGAATTCACTGACACTAGGGTCTTGTTATCTTTGTGAGAATTGTACCGTATTTGCTTGTCTTTTCTCTAGAGCTTGGTATCTCTCAAGTCATGCATGTCTTGAAACAGAAACACTCAGGAGAAATTTTTAGGTACATAGGGTCGTGTGTAGAGGTTCTCTTTTACCTACAGTCAGTAGAACACATTAGGTGTCTCTACCCCTCGATGACCCAGTTTGTATGAAGCAGTACATTATCTCCAGCAATCGACAATGTGCCTTGTTACCTTCAGCAGCCTTCTCATTAGAAATCCTTCCTTGTCTCCAGTTTTATTCTTTTCATGATTCGTTACGACCCATCCGATTTTCACTTGACTGATTGACCACACTCACTCATGGTGCGTTTCGCTGTCCTTGCTGCAGTAACCCCCTTTGTACTCTGGTGCTTCTGTTGCTTAATTTTCTTTTGATCTTCGATTTGCAGTTAATCCCTGGTTGCTTCCTGTTCCTTGCATTCTTTTCCAGATCATCCTCTGTATAGATGACACCATCCCTGTTTGCAGAGGAGTCTTCACAAAATGCCACATTTCTTATTTTTTTTTGGCTCAAACTTAAATGAGAGCTGGCAGAAATTCCCGTTTTGGGACAAGTCAGAGGGATAACGACCAGCACCTAGTGGAGGTTACTCAAGTCAAGCTGAATGAAGGTTTCTAATGTAACTGTTTCACGTTTAAAACTCAAAGGAGATAGAAAGACGCAAGTAATTGTGAAAAGTGCTACATCCAGTTGATGTCTAGTGACCAGTGGTGTCACCCAGAGATCAGTATTGTTCAGCATCTTTACTGATGACCTGGATGAGGGGGTAAAATCTACCATTAGTAAATTCATGGATGACACCAATTTGGTCGGGGTCGTCTGTCTGCTGGAAGGGAGGAAGATGCTGCAGAGAGATCTGGACCGGCTGGGTCAATGGGCAGAGGCCAACAGGATGAGGTTTAACAGAGCCAAGGGAAGAGTCCTACCTTTTGGCCACAATAACCCCCTGCAGCCATAGACCGGGAGATGCGTGGCTGGAGAGCAGCCTGGCAGAGAGGGACCTGGCAGTACTTGACAACTGGCTGAACAGGAGCCAGCAGTGTGCCCAGGTGGCCCGGAAGGCCAAAGGCATCATGGCTTGTATCAGCAATAGTGGGGCCAGCAGCCGTTGGTCATACTAGCTTGCTGCTTTTTGTAGCAGGTGTTGAATTAGATGTGCTTTACCCTGCCTGTATGGCATTCACGTTGGAACAATGAGGGTGTTCCAGAGCAGATGGACAGCTACTCTACTGGAAGTGTTCACCCCAGGTCAAGACTCCACTGCTGTGTTTTATAATTTAGTAGGGTTGTTTATACTCTACCTAGGGTTTAGTAGGAGCTCTTCAGACCAAGACTCCTTGCCTTTAGGGAGAGTTGTTTCGAATGAACTAAGCTGTGCTAATGGTGTATTGCAGCTGGGATCAACTTGTCCCCAGCTGATCCTACAACCTAACAGAAGCTGTTGGTTAGCTTCTGCTGAATTAACAGAGCAACCGTTTGCCATCAGACACTCCTTTCAAAGTTCTATAAACAGAACTCAGTTAGGTCAGCCTCTTATAATCTGTATTTTGCTTCCTTCCTCTTCTTTGTTTCATAGAATCATAGAATCATTACGGATTGGAAGGGACCTTGAAAGATCATCTAATCCAATCCCCCTGCAACAGCAGGATCACCTAGATCAAGTCACACAGGAACCTATCCAGTCGGGTCTTGAATATCTCCAGCGAGGGAGACTCCACAACTCCCCTGGGCAGCCCCTTCCAGTGCTCCGACACCCTCACCATGAAGAAGTTCCTTCTCAGGTTGATGTGGAACCTCCTATGTTCCAGCTTACAACCATTGCCCCTTGTCCTATCACTACATGACACCGAGAACAGCCCAGTGCCATCCTCCTGACACCCACCCCTCAAATATTTGTAGACAATAGCACCACTACCTGTTTGCTACAGGTAGTGGTGCTATTGTCAGGGACTGTAGCTGCAGTAGAAGTATATCAGGGACTGTAGCTGCAGTAGAAGTATAGTGACTGTCTGGAACACCCTACTTTGCTCATGCTGTTGAAGTTAGTATTCAAACTGAGCAGATCAAGTGTTAGCATCGTACCAACCTTTGCTAAGATGAGTCTGAGCTGTTTGATGGTAGGAGAGGTGTGATAAGTTTGTTGTGTGAGTGCTATGGGCAGGATTCTGTCAGGCTTGGTAGGGAAGGAGTAAGCTATTGCAAAACTACAGGATTAGGGACCATTCCAAAGACATGCGTTGACAACAAAGGGAGCTGGGATTGTTCAGCCTAGGGAAGAGAGGACTCCAGGACGACCTTAAATTTGCCTTCCATCACCTGAAGGGATCCTACAGGAAGGCTGGAGGAGGACTTTTCAAGAGAGACTTTTCCCCCCTAGAGGTATTCAAGGCTAGGGTGGAGGAGGCGTGGAGCAACCAAGACTGGTTGAGAGGCATCGCTGCCCATGGCAGGAGGTTTGAGTACATGAGCTCTGAGGTCTCTTCCATCCTGAGCCAGTCTATGAAAGTCTCACTGAGAAAGCTGGTCTGGTGAGAGGAAAGGATTTGAGAATAAGCACCACTAGAAAAGCAGCGTGTTACAGAGAATATAAAAAACCTCATGAAGGTCTTCTAAGTACCATTAATGCTTGCCCTGGCTAGGCACTTGGGTTATGTTGTGAACCACTTTGCTAGATCTCTTCTGACACCCGTCTTCCTTTTTACTTTCCAAGAGGTTTGTTCTCAATCGAAAAATACTGGATTTAGAGTTTAGGAAACTCTGTAGTGACAAATAGGTACTTGAAAGGGCTGATGCATCTTTTATTGGGTTTTTTTTTCCAAATAATGAATTATTTACATGTTTGAGAAGTGAGATAAATTCTACACCAATCTGAATATTAGATGAAACATAAGTCTCTGGATTCTAGTCAAATAAACCTGTTTAAGCCCAAGTTCCTTTTTGTTTCGTTTCAAAATCTTCCAACTGAATGTGACGCTGTCAGCACTTGTGTACTATTCTAAATGAATGTGTTTTAGAATCTGTGTCCTGTAACTAGCCAGTTTGCTTTATAGTATCTGGAAATTTGCAGGCAAAAGGAAATACTTGTAAGTAAATGTCCCAAGAAAGTGGTTTTGTTGCATTTTACCTGATGGAGATTGACAAGGCTGCTCTGCATCGTTCAGCTATTCTCAGGGGATGACGGAACATGACGGATAGGACTATAAGAGACTTAACCTTAAGGAGTCCTTTCTAAACATCTTCAGTTTATCTCCTGCAGAAAAAGCTGATGTTGATGAGGCTGGGAAGAGGTGGCTGGAATAAAGTAGATTAGGCTTATTTAACCACAGGCATTCAAGTACATATGAAATCCTGAGCTTCTAAGTTGGACATCAAATTCAATATAAAAAACTGTGATTACTCTGCTTTGTGGAGCCTCCTGTGACAACTCATTTTCATTGTCACCCACGAGTCATAAGGCATCATTAAACAAAATGTGAAGGATTTAAATTTAAGAGGATGGTCGTGCTGTTCTGCTGTAGTTTCCACAGAATGCTGTTACATTCAGATCTCTCAGTGATCTTGTATGGGTTCAGGCAATTACATACCTTGGAGATTTGGGAGGAAGCCTGAGCAGAGGGAATTTTTGCTGTAAGAAGATGCAAAAGAGATGGGTTAGTTATGTAAGGAGTTGGAGCATGCATAAGAATTCAGTAAGCTACATGGATAGCTCCAATTATTGATAACAAATGGCACGCTTACCATTTCCCTAGGACACACGGCCGCTGATATCTGAGGGTTTTTTAAACTGCTAGGTTGCCTTTATGAACTACTGAATCTGTACTGATATTTTTGTTTTGGTAATGAGACTACTGACAGGAGAGGGGCTTTGAAGTGCACAAAATAGAGCATCTAATGCCTAAACATCACTGAAAGTTATAGCCCTTCAATTTTTCTGTTCTTATGCCTTAGGCTTTCTTGACAAAAACCAAAATAAGAACTGAAATACAAAAGGACTTGTGCTTTACTGCTGATCACACCTGCAGTTCTCAATAGTTGTGTTTATGCTATTTGCATACAGATTCCCCTGCAGATTGCTGTTGGTCATTATTTGTGTGATGTTTATCACAGAATCATAGAACCATTATGGTTGGAAAAGACCTCCAGGATCATCAAGTCCAGCCTTCATCCCAGCATCTCCTTAACCCCTAGACTATGGCCTCAAGTGCTGGATCTACTAATTTTTTAAGTATCTCCTGGGAAGGGAACTGCACCACCTCCCTAGGCAGCCTGTTCCAGTTGGCCAACCGCTCTCTCAGTGAAGAACTTCTTCCTAAGATCCAATCTAAACCTCCCTTCATGCAGCTTAAGGCCATTTCCCCTCGTCCTACCATTAGTCATTTGGGAGAAGAGACCAGTACCAGCCTTTCTACAATTTTCTTTTCGGTAGTCGTAGAGAGCAATAAGGTCTCCTCTCAGCCTCCTCTTCTCTAGACTAAACACCACCAGTTCCCTCAGCCGCTCTTCACAAGGCCTGTTCTCCAGACCTCTCCCCAACCTCGTTGCCCTTGTCTGGCCCCACTCCAGCACCTCCATGTCTTACCACTGAAAATGCTGTTGTTTGGCATTCAGCATCATCCTTTAGTTGAAGTCAAGATTTGAATGAACATGGAAGATGTTCATGTCCCTGTTTGTTATGCATCTGTTGTATACAGGGTAGAAACTGAGATGCTGGCCCTCCTCATATAGGAGAAGGCCAGCTTCATGTAGAACTTAAAAGAATGAAACAAAAAAATCAGTGGAGCTTTTTAATACGAAACCATTACTAATGTAGATTTCTTAGAGGATGAAAACAAAGGTCACTGGCACATTTTGGAACAGGTGATGGAAGTAAGAAATACCAATGAAAGTGAGTTAAGAGTTGGAGGGACACCCCACCCTAGATCAGGCTGGCCAGAGCTTCATCCAGCCCNCTCTCCTCAGGGCTACTCTCCAGCCAGTCACTGCCCAGCCTGTGTTTGTGCTTAGGATTGCCTTGACCCAGATGCAGGACCTTACACTTGGTCTTACTGAACCCCATCAGGTTGGCTTCTGCCCACTTCAGTTGATGATTTGGCTCAATGATCACAATTGTCTTTTCCAACCTGAATGATTCACTGATTCTATATGTGTTATTATATGTACAGCTACTGGAATGGGGGCTGTAGAGAGGCAGGGTTTGGCCTGTTCTTCCTAGGCTGGTGATAGGATGAGGGGAAATGGCCTGAAGCTGCACCAGAAAAGGTTGAGGTTGGATGTCAGGAGGAATTTCTTTACTGTAAGTATTGTCAGGCAGTGGAAGAGCCCCCCCAGGGAGGGGGTTGAGTCCCTGTACCTGGAGGTGTTGAGGAAAAGGGTAGATGTTGTGTTGGGGGACAGGGTTTAGTGGTGTTGCTAGGGCTAGGAAAATATTCAAACTCAGCAATCTTGAAGGTGTCTGCCAGGTGAAACTGTTCTATGATATTGGGTATAAAAATACACACATATAATGGCACGTGAAAGTCTTAACATGTACCTCAGTTGACAGCAGAAAGAGAAACAAGAAAGGCTGAAGTTACAGAATGACTTGCACATGAGAAGTGACTTCATACCTAATCGTAGAGTCCTACGATGTGTGAAGTTCTGCTGATGTGGAATATCATGAGTTGTATAAAATAATGAGTGACAGTGAGAGAACAGATAGTGTCCAAGTAGTCATTTCCCTTTCTGGTCTGTGAAAGGAAGGAATCAGAAGGAACAATTGCCAAGCTCAAAACAAAACTAGCAAACAAAAACGTGTCCATCTGAAACTGTGTGTGTCAGGACGGTGGCGTTTGCTGCTGAAGGATGATGAGCACGCACAGGTCCAAAGTCATGAAGGAAAACCCATCTAAATATATTAAACACAACAATAAGACTTCCAGCTGGTGACGTTCGTTCCCTGAAGCGTATAGCTCACCAGAAGCTGGAAAAGTACCGGGGTCCGTTATACACTCTTCTTCAAGGGTCTCCTTTTGTACCGCTACCGGAGAAAAGAAATGTTCTATAGTAAATATAAACAAATGCTTTACGATAAATATTTTGTTGTGTTCTTAGCTATGGACGATTGCAAAGCAATTTTTGTAAGCTGTTAATCTGTGTTTGTACAGTAGATAACTGAGCTCGAACCGAAGCAAGCCCTTCTGTGTAAACGAGCATTTGGTGACATTCAGCTAGAGAAACACACAGATGCTGTATTGTAGGACACGATAGGCAAATAAGAACATGACACAGTAAGATACAGAAGATGTAGCAGAATAGCGAGGCTGTGCTCTAGCCTTCAATTTTACAGCATTCTCTAAGCTCTTATTCTCAGCTGAGGTATCTCAGATGATCAGGGAATTGCTCGAGCTAAAGTTCAGGGGAATTAATGCAAAGAAAAAGGAAAGGAAGGTTTTTGTCTCCTACCTTCTGATAAACCTGAGTCATTCTTCTGCTAGCAGTTTTTGGGTGACAGCATCCTTCTCCATTAGGATTGCTGAATGGGACACGTATGGGGACCAGGTATACAACTGAGCAGAAAAGATCAATGAGAACCGTGCTCATGAGGCTGTGGAACACCAGAACAGAAAATACACCTGTTCTGGGCCACTCAGGTTGTCTAGAGGATTCACAGGCTGCCTTGGTTTTATGCAATATGAAGCTACAAATGTCTTGTTTCAGTGAGAGAAATAATTTCTCCTACAGAGAGGATTAATGTCTCTGAAGTTTTTGGAGGAGATTGTTGTGCTGCGGAGTTGCTGTGGTATCAGTCCTAACAGTGACCTGATTAAATGGTATGATAGTAACTGTAACGTGGACATGGCCATTTCCTCGGATAGCAGGGGTTTTTTAAACTCTACGTAAAGCACAAACATGGATGAAGGTGCCATTGGTAATAATGGAAACAGATGCTTTGACTTCTTCTCAGAAGAGGAGACTCAGGGAAAACCTTCTCCCTTTCTACAATTCCGTCAAGGGAAGTTTTAGTCAGGTGGGGGTTGGATTCTTCTCCCAGTCAACCAGCGCCAAGATGAGAGGGCCTGAAGCTGCCAGGGAGGGTTAGGGTGGATGTTAGGAAGCCTTTCTTCATGGAATGGGTCATCAGCCCCTGGAATGGAGTGCCCAGGGCCATGGTGGAGTCACCATCCCTGGAGGTGTTGAAGGCCAGCCTGGCTGTGGCCCTTAGTTCCCTTGTCTGACCGCCGTGGCAATGTTAGGTCCTGGGCTGGACAGGATGAGCTCAGAGGGCTTTTCAGGCCTCAATGGTTCTGGGATTCTGTGACTTTTTGGACAACTGGAAGCCTTTCTATTGACTGATGTTGTGTTTCCTGTCAGTTTTCCTCTCCTGGGCATGTGGTGTGATGCACAGCTTGCTCTTACAAACCAGTTTTCTCCTGGGAATCATGAAGATCATTTGGAGATGACTTGGAGATCTGCGGTTCATTCCGTTGTGTGCCTATTTCCCTTGGGAAATATTCACTCTTTCCCTTAGGTGTCACTATTTATCACTGTTAGACTTGCCCAGACCCCAGATCTGGCACAGTTTTGCTCTGTGCTGCGGGCACCTTGGCAATTGTCGTGCGCATAGCCTGCGCTGGCAGGCTGTGCTGCCTCGCATGCTTGTTTCCCTCCTAAATCAGAGAATAGCAGTGACAGCCTGTGTAAGGCTGTTACCAGTGATCTGTATTAATGCAATGTTATGGAATATCCCTTGCCAGCAATGTCTCCCTGTGGGTTACGTTCTAAAATGGGGTTAAGGGTTGTATCTACTTGTTTTCTTTAAAAGGAGTGATATTGCAAGAAAGAGTGAAATTCCTCAAAAAGCTAATTTCTCTGTCCTCTAATTTTATGTTTCTCCCCCTCTCTTTAGTTTTACTTCCAAAAGATTTTGATTCTGATTAATTTTTCCCTTTCTTGGTCATTTTTTTTTGCCATGTTTTATTTAAAAAAAGTAATAAAGGCTTCTGCATGCTAGTAATGGGAAAAGTATTGCTGTCCATACTTACCCTTTGCCTAAGAATGAATTCTTATCTCAAACCATTCATCTGATGGCTTCAGTCCTAATGAGTCCTAAGCAAGCTTGTTAATTAATTCTTGCTTCTTGTCCCCACTACATACTCGAGCATACAGCTTCCAAACTTGTAAAATCACCAGAGAGAGAGCACCTCCCTCACGAGGAGAGGCTGAGGGAGCTGGGTCTCTTTAGCTTGGAGAAGAGGAGACTGAGAGGTGACCTCATTAATGTCTACAAATATTTGAGGGGTGGGTGTCAGGAGGATGGCACTGGGCTGTTCTCAGTGTCATGTAGTGATAGGACGAGGGGCAATGGTTGTAAGCTGGAACATAGAAGGTTCCACATCAACCTGAGAAGGAACTTCTTCACAGTGAGGGTGACGGAGCACTGGAACAGGCTGCCCAGGGTGGTTGTGGAGTCTCCTTCACTGGAGATGTTCAAGACCCGCCTGGATAAGTTCCTGTGTGACTTGGTCTAAGTGATCCTGCTGATGCAGGTGGATTGGACTAGATGATCTTTCGAGATCCCTTCCAGTTCATAGTGATTCTATGATTCAAGCTGTTTTACTAACATGTCCTATCAGTTCCTACAATGAATGACGGACACACCAGAAACACCTGGTCATTTACAGTTATGTTCATTAGATCTCACTCATTCCAAAAGAGTCTCAGAATTACTGAGGCTGGAAAAGACCTCTCAGATCAGTCCAGCCCAGCACCACCACAGCCAGACCAGGGCACTAATGGCCACATCCAGTCTGTCCTTAAACACCTCCAAGGATGGGGACTCCATCACTGCCCTGGGCAGTCCATTCCAGGGTCT
This sequence comes from Rhinopomastus cyanomelas, assembly GCA_013400115.1. Lineage (NCBI taxonomy): Eukaryota > Metazoa > Chordata > Aves > Bucerotiformes > Rhinopomastidae > Rhinopomastus > Rhinopomastus cyanomelas. Next base: position 43,090 of record VXBP01007589.1, read on the forward strand.
GATCACCCTTTCTGGGAGGAAGGGCTTCCTAACATCCAGCCTAACCCTCTCTTGGCAGCTTCAGGCCCTGCCCTTTTGTCCTGGCACTAGCTGTGTAGGAGAAGAACCTGAGTACAAACTTTCCGTGAGGGAGTTGTAGAGAGGGAGAAGGTGCCCTCTGAGCCTTCCCTTCTCCATGCTAAATAACCCCAGCTCCCTCAGCCTCTCATAGTTAGACTTTCTCTCCAGTCCCTTCCCCAGCCTTGTTGCTCCTCTGGACCTGTGCCAGCCTTGCAAGATCTTTCATGAAGTTGATTTCCTCTGAAAAATCCTAGCTCTGTGAAACAAAGGTGACAAGCTGTGTCCACCACCATGACTTCAGGAGCTTGCTTGGTTTGGTAGGTAGGAGCGTTAAAGAATTATTTGGGCCTTGCTGGTTGAGGAGCTTTATCCCTACCTGGTTGATATGGCCCAGCCTCTTCAACAGTCAGCATCACTGATTCTCACGAGTGCTGCCGGCTCTCTATGGTTCACAAAGTTCTTGCAAGGAACATGAAAATCTAGCAGCTGCAGAAGCTGAACTCACATGCAAGAGAAGTTGGCTACATTGAGTATTTAAAACATTACATAAAAATATAACTGAAAGGAAGCTCATGAGAAAAGAGAAACAAGGCTGGGGAAGAGACTGGAAAGAAAGTCTGATGAGGAGAGCTTGAGGGAGCTGGGGGTGTTTAGCCTGAAGGAGACTCAAGGGGGTCCTTCTCCCACTCTACAACTCACTGAAGGGAGGTGGTAGTCGGGTGAAGGTTGGGTTCTTCTCCCAGGCAACCAGTGCCAGAACAAGAGGGCTGGGCCTGAGGCTGCCAGGGAGGGTTAGGCTGGGTGTTAGGAAGCCCTTCCTCCCAGAAAGGGTGATCAGAGCCTGGAATGGACTGTCCAGGGCAGTGGTGGGGTCCCCATCCCTGGAGGTGTTTAAGGACAGACTGGCTGTAGCCCTTCGTGCGCTGTGGTGATGTTAGCTCCTGGGCTGGGCTGCATGAGATCCTGTGACGGAAAAAGGAAATGAGTTGTGCATGGCTAAGTGAATGTTCTGGATCTGGTATGAAGGCAGTTTCAGCAAGAGTAAAGCCGTTTTTAATCTCAGAATGACCTAGAGTTATGGAGAAGAATAGTAGACCAGAGTGGCTAGCAGATTACCCAGGGAAAACTCTGGCATTCTTAACCATGCCAATGCAATTATTTTGCTCCACAGCTCACAGTGCCCGCAGTGTGAACTCTCCAGTTACAAAATTAGGGAAAAAAAGGTGACAGATCACATTGTAGCTTTAGCTTCAGGAAGAAAATGCTGTGGTCATTTACAACCCTTAATCCAGATTCTGGCAATCGTGTGCGTGCAAGGTCGTTGATGACTAGCAGGAAATGCATTTCTGCTTCACTTCTATGGGAACTGTCATCGTCAGTAAATGGGAAATAAAGAATAAACCCCATTTTTTCTGTCCGCAGGCAGAATTTCTTTGATTTCATCAATAACTAGACTCAAAGAGCCATCTGCCTCTCCTGTGGGGTTCAACTTTCTCAGCTAGTTACTCCATCAGCTGGCAAAGATAGGCATAGATAAGAAAAAAGCAGAGAAGCAGCATGGCAAGCGTGATTTCTATGAAACTGCAAAAGGGATTTTTTCCCCTAGTTGCTGAGCTGTGTTTCTTGCTATAACTTTCCTAACAATGCTGTTTTAGAAGACTTGTTGGTTTGGCAGATTAACAATTTGAAGTTCCATATGGGAAAGAACAACTTTTCTTAGAGCCATAGAACAGTTTCACGTGGCAGACAACTTCAAGATCATTGAGTTGAACGTTTTCCTAGCCCTATCAACACCACTAAACCCTGTCCCCAAACACCTACCCTTCTCTTCAACACCTCCAGGGGGTGGTTCAACCCATGGGAGCTCAACCCACTCCCTGGGCAGGCTGTTCCACTGCCTCACAGTAAAGAAATTCCTCCTGACATCCAACCTGAACCTCCCCTGGCTCAGGTTCAGACCATTTCCCCTCATCCTGTCACTGGCCACTGGGGAGACCAAACCCTGCATCTCCACAACTTCCTTTCAAGTAGTTATAGAGTAGTAAGTCTCCCCTCCATCTCCTCTTCTCCAGGCCAAACAGCTACAGATCCCTCAGCCATTCCTCAGTTTGCTCCTGCTTGACCAGTCTGAAAGTCTTGGAAATATAAGCATCAAACTATCTGCAAAGAGCCTGTCCTCCTGCATTTGCACAGTGCTGGCCAACCATCTGTTAGTATGGGTAAAATGTTATTGATGTCTGAGTGTTGTTTACGAGGAGCTAGTCAGCTCAGTGTGAGGACAGCAGGAAGAATTTTTTGTTAGTTCCACTTCAGCTGAAAGGAAAGCTCTTTTGTCACTTGAGTGTGCCTGTCCTGAAAGTTCAGGAACACTAGTGGCAAATCTGAATTGAGTTTGTCACACTTAAATCCTACTGGTGTGTTTTAAGGATGGTGCTAATAATACAGTCCTGTTTCTTTCAGAGCAGAAAACTCTGGAGAAAACTTTTCTCATTTCAAATAGCAGTCAGATATACTAAGACCACCTTGTATAGAGTGTGAGTGTAACTGACTTGGTAAAGGGACTAGAGGGAAAGTATGGTGAGGAGAGGCTGAGGGAGTTGGGGGTGCCCTTAGTACCCTGGTGTGGGCTGGGCTGGATGAGCTCAGAGGGCTTTTCCAGCCTCAAGCATTCTGGGATTCTGTGATCCTGCAACAGTGGATTGGATTGTTCTCTCTGGTTGGTTTTGGTTTTTTAACAAGTTAATTTCAGTTACTTACAATGCCTCTGTGAAGTGGTTCATATTACTTTAGAGTCCTGCTTTGTGGTTACTTTTGAAAGCTTGTGTTTGACATTGCTGCAGTGACAGGAAGGGGAAGAATCACGGGGTGCACGGGAGTGGAACAGTTCTGCCCTCAGCCTTCCTTACCTATTTGGGCATTTCTGTTCCTGTGAAGCTGACGAAACCAGGAAGGCTTGTGTGACAGAAGCACTGACAGCAGACTGGTCAGCACGTGACTGACTACTTTCTAGTCTCAGATGCACATAGCAAAACAGAGTGTAGTCCTGCAGTAACAGAATTGTTCACTTGACCCAAGAATATGCATTTTAATATCTTAAGAAACCATTTTCTTTCAACAGCAAAGTCTGTGTCTTCCTGCTCTGGATAACCCGGGGATATGTCTTTGAGCCAAGCACATTTTTCACTTGTGAGTTCAATGTCAACTAGTTTTGCATCTCTGTGCATAGACGGGTATGTGGGGACTTGTCCTGTTGTTGGTTTAGTTGTTCACAAATATTTGGCCTGCTTGAATTAAAATCAGATTGCAAGCTGTCTGCTTCAGTGACTTACCAAAAACCATTTTCCAGAGGTAGAATTCTTTAGTCTCAACTGTGCTTTCATGAAATCTGCTCTGTCCTTGACCCGGAGCCTGTTCACCTCGGTGGCACTGTACTTTGCTCCTTGGGTCCAGCTATGCTGTGTTTCCATGAGGCTGTTGCTGCAGCTATAGACAGTTTCTGTTGGCTCTCTGGGCAGTCTAGCGAGCGAGGAAGGTGAAGGAGTACTGCAGTGTTGGGAACTTCATTTCAGAGTCAGATCACTTTGAAGGCAGACTCTGGGCTTTTGTTACTGCTGATTCTATGGACTCTGCAAGCCCAATAGCGTGTGGCTGCTGGTCAAGAAAAATTGAACTGACTGAAGAAAAACCAAGAAGAACTAGAGGAGCAATTCTCTTTGAGGGTGAGACTTGGAGTAGCTCATTGAGTGGCAGATCAGCATAGCTCCCAGCGAGGCTGTGCTTGACTGTACCTGACTGAACTGGACAGGTAAGGGCAGCTTCTGACTGTTGTAAGTTTGGAACACCCGCTGAATAGGATGAGGTGACTCCAGTTGTCCAAATAAGTTTGAAATCTTGCATAGCAAAATGAGCATCCCTTTTAAAGGCTTCTGGGGCACCTGATGAAAACCTTGACCGATAGGGAATCAAGGAGTTCAGGAAATGCTAGGTACAATCCTAAATAATTCTCAGCAATACTTGGATCTCTGATTATCCTGACTTTTGTAAATTCCTATTGCTTGTTCTCTCACCTTTTAGATCTTAAGACAATATTTGAATTTCTGGATTCCTGCTCTGTTTCTAATGTTTCTACTACCCAATCTGTTTCTGTTATCTAGAGGAAGAAAAGGCCCAGGAAAATGATCCTTGTATCAGGTCTCCGAAAGCCAAATGTAGTGTGTGGTTTTGTTTGTACAGAGAAGAAGATCAGATGAAGCCAATGTCCATTTGCTGTGCTCCATGGTTGGTTTGGTAGTAATATTCAGTCTCTCTTGAGTCCTCAGAGCGTGTCTCTTTACAAACCAGATCTTCTCTTCGAGGTAACGCCATAATCTATCAACACTTTAAGAAGTTTAATATTCTCTCAGAACAATTTTAAAGAAAAATAGAATTTATTTAGTGGTCCTAGTGCCTTTGCTTGTCTCAGCAGTGTGTTTGAAGTGAATTTCCAGTCTTTTACTGTATTATGTAGCACGGCAGTGCCTCCCCTTCTGTCTCTTCTTGCAGTGTCTCAAAAAGGAACCTCCAGTCTCTTTTTTTGTTCTCAGTGCTAAAGAAGGGTAGAGGAATACAACAGCCTTGCTGCCCACAAATCACAGCAGGAAGTGAAAAGCTCTCACAGTGGTACAGTTTCTAGAAACTTCTTTGAATAGTAAAGAAGAAATAAAAAGGCAAGGAAAAACAAAAAAGAGCCAGAAAGTTGTTCAACAGTTCCACAAGCAGTGGGCAATTATGAGACACTTTATTTATTATAATGAATAATAATATTAATAATAAATATCATGTATTTATTTATTTATTAGGCGCTTCTCCTTCAACACCCTGTATAAAATTTCACTTATTACCTAAAACTTATGAGCTCTGTTGTTGACTCAACTTTGCTTTACATGTCCCTTCAGAGCTAGGACCATGTCTAAGCCAACTGTGCCTTGCAGTAGCTTTAGCCCTGGCAAGTTCCCCCACTAAATAACAGTTGCAGCATCTTTAAAGCTAAAACCTGTAATTATTTTCCTTCAATCTCACTTATGTATGTCTAGGAGTACAGTTCCAGTGTGGCTAATACAAAAATTAGCAATGAGAAGTAACTTCCTCAATGTTGGGGAAAGGGCTAGTGAGATTAATTACCCTGCCTGGGATCCATCTTTCAAGTATGATTATTTCCGTGGTTTGGATGTGTTCCTCACAAAAGGAAGGGTCTAGGCTCTGATCATTTCCAGCACCTCACTTTATGTGAAGGAAAGTGACTGTACTACTCTAAGTAGGGAATAGGTCGTGTCTATGTCTAAGCACTGGGATACATTCGGAAGCCTGAGCACATGCTTATCCTACCTAAAGACTTGGCCACTGATATATGGCTGGAAAATAGTTAACTTTACAGCTAGAAGTCTGAAGAGAACCTTGGCAAAGGTAAGCAACAGACAAAAGGAAGCCATAACAAGGTGCAAGACCAATCACTGAGAACTCTGCTGTCTGTGAGAACAGCTGCTCAAGACAGGGCAAGGTTTCACTAGTTTCCCGATTGCCACTCAGCCTTTCATGCTAAGGGTGAAAGTTCACAGGGAGAAAGATTTCCAACTGAAATATAGCCAGCCTTTTCTTGGCAATCCAATCACAGAATCACAGATTGTTAGGGACTGGAAGAGACCTCGGAAGATCATGCCAGAGCAGGATCAGCCAGACCAAGTCGCACAGGAACACAGGGTTTAACTGTTAATGAGCAGGTACAGTTCTGCCCCATATAACCACAACAGTGTGCAAGTCAGGTGGAGATATCCCCTTTTCACCCAGCACCAAATAAGCACATACCTGCTTTTTAACTCTCTGCGGGTTATGGGGTTTGATTCTGCAAGTCACCACAGCCCTCTTCCACTCTTCGTGTCTGTTTTTTATTGCCCATGGGAAGCCAGGTATGGGGAAAAGTGTGCAAGGAGCCATGAAGCTTGTGAGCAGCTATCCTGACACTGAATCAGGATGCTGAGACTGCAGGTACCTCAAATAGTTACTCAAATAGAGATCAGCTCCTGCATTCTGCAGCGTGGATGTAGAAAACATTGACTATAAAACAATACTAACAAAGTTATTTCTAGAGGCATGTTTAAGGAGCATGTCAGCCTTTCTAGTAGTTTCGAAGCCTTGGGAAGTTTCAGCAGAAATAGTAGAAGTCGAAGGTTTAACTTGTCCATGATGTACCATTTCAGACTGAGTAATTTGAGATTTTTTTACAGAGTGCCTTCTTCAGGTCCCCTCACTTAGTGCAGGGATCTCTTGTGGAAATCAGGATTTGGCAGAAAATGAGGGGGTGATTGAACAAGAGAAGGTCTAGTCATGAGAAGCAGCAGTGCAAAGTAGCAAGCAAAAAGCAGCAAGGCTATTACTACCAACTTTGTAATAAAGGAAATTACAGTGTAAGCTGGACCTATTTCCTAGCCATGCCATGACACAGCTTCCTGTTATTCTTAGACATGTTCAAGAATTCATTTTAGAAAGTATGTGCTTTTCCCAGATTTAGGTCACATCATGCGTGGGACACCATGTGATTCGTTGTTAATTAGCTTTATCCTGTTTGATCTTTTGTTCTGCTACACTAACAGTAAAGTAAAAGCCTTTAGCCACAGATAAACAGATGCTCTTCCTCTGAAAATGTGAGATACATGAAACATCTCTGTTGGAATGAGGTGCAGAATTCAGAGGCAAAGCTGCTGTGATTACAGAGCTTGACTTCCAAAACCTGTCTGGCACTAAATTCTGCCCCAGCCTGCACATCTGGCTTTTTCCTAGGCCAGCCTGATGTTCACTAAGAATAACCATTCCAAAAGGAATTGCCACGCTCAGAAGATAGAAAGAATCACTTTTGCCCTTCTGCCTCATCCCTCCCTCTGTTGTCTCATGCGGGTCTTCTCCCTGGTGCCTGACCAGAGTAAACTGCTGGGCATCTCATGTTTATTCACTAGGCTGCTGCTGATAGTTGCAATGAAACCTCAGTAGCTCTCAGCCCGGGCAAGTGTGATGGGGTGCTTTTCAAAGCCATTTTTGTTCCAAGTTATTGCATATGATTTCTTGGACCTTGATCCTATGAACATGATACTTGATGCCAGGAGCAGTGAGGCTGGCAGTGTCAAGCACATACACAGACTTTGGCAGGTTTTGTTCCTTCCCAAGTGAAGCAGTGCAATGGTTTCACATGTGTGTCATGCGTAGAGGAGCGTTCGTCGGCCCTGCATGGAACAGCTTCGAGTAGTTTAGCGCTGTAATCCGTAAAATGCGTCTGTGTCGCTTTGTGTCTTGAAGTGTGGAAGGATGCTGCAGGTTACGGTTCTTGGAAGCAGCCATCTTGTGTTGTAGTGTCAAATGAGCTCGAGTATGCACCTTGTGTGTCTGGCTGTGCTTGAAGTTTGGGGGGTTTGGGACTGCATCTCACCACGGGTCGAGAAATAAAAGGTCTTCCTAGTTCATTATGGTAAGAAAGAGCTCCTTTCTGCCACTTTGTGTAGCGACGTCTAAAATACAGGACGGGATGCTGAGTGGAAAACCGGTAGCAGCAGTTATCACTTATTTTAGAAATAAGTGTTGACCCTTCATATCATACTTTAGGTATGGGTTCCCTTGGAAAAATATCCAACAGAGATCTAGAGAACTTAGAGGGAGAAGGATCTGCATGCACATTGTCAGTCTACAATGATTAGGAAAAGTGGGCTAAAATATTCCTTTGCAGCAAAGGAAAAAACAAATCACAGTCTTGATCTTACATGAGAGGGACTAGGAAGTTGCTGTTGCCTTCAAAAGCTGTGAGAGTTTCCTGTCCTTTTTATACAAATGAGTTGGTAGCCTTATTTATGGTTTTCATAGTGGTGTGAATATACTGTTTCCTGGGGTGTTTCTCTCAAGCCTTGGGTGAGTAAGAGTTGGTAATGTTCTGCTGTCAAATTTCTGCCTGTGTAGCATTGACTTCAAAAGCCACAGTACCACAGTGAGCTTCTGCTGATCTGCTTTTTGTATCTGGCTTCCAAAGCACTCCAGAGAAAAAGAGGCTGAGTGGAGGCCTTACTCCTCTCTACAACTACTTGAAAAGAATCACAGAATCACTCTGGTTGGAAAAGACCCTTGGGAGCATTGAGTCCAACCATCTGCCCTACCTTACAAGTTCACCCATAAACCACATCCCTCAAGACCTCATCCAAACAATCTTTAAACACATCCAGGGATAGCAACTCAACCACCTCCCTGGGAAGCCCATTCCGGCGCTTGACCAAGATGTTGGAGCAAGGAGGGGATCGGTCTCTTCTCTCTGGTGGCAAGTGATAGGACTGGATGAAATGGCTGTAAGCTGCACCAGGAATGGTTTAGGCTGGTGGAAGAAATCTCTTCACCAAAAGGGTTATCAAACATTAGAATAGGTTTCCCTGGGCAGTGGTACAGTCATCGTCCCTGAAGGTATTTAAACAACAAATGAACCTGGTGCTTAAGGACATGGTTTAGTGGTAACTTGGCAGTGCTGGGTCATTGGACTTGATGACCTTAAAGGTCTGTTCCAATCAAAGATATTTTGTGACTCTACGATTCTGTCTTTCTTGGCATCTTCCAAAGTATGGGAAGAGGCCTTCCACAATTTGCAAGGTCTCTTCTTCTGTTGATGGAGTGGAGCCTGGTCAGCGTGCCTGCTACTTTTGATGGTTAACTTTTCAGCAGCTGGTGTTTGAAGACAGGAAGATCCCCGCTGGACTGAAGCAACAAGTTATTAAAACCCAACACCAGCATCACTTCAGCACAAGACTTTGTGAAGTTCCGTAGGAGATATAAAGTGATGTTAGAGTCAGCTGGTATTTTTAGTGTGAATTGTGCTTTTGGGCTTCAGGTTTTTTCATCGTGAAACACTCGAAGATGAGTCTGTCAGTTTGTTCATCCTTTGACTGCAGGAGCAAGAATTCCTACCTGGGTACAGAATCCTTACTGTAACTTCTGAGGAATGCTAGAAAACAGGAAATTGGGGAAGACCATTTTCTTTCCATGAATGTTTCTGTGGCTAACGAGATGAACAGCACCTTGCAGAAACAGTCCCCATAACACCAGAATCCCCATAACAAAAGGATCAGTCCCTGCAAAACCAGTCAGCTTAATAAGCATCATGCCTGAAACAATCTATTTGCCACTGCTGCTCAAGATCTTGTATGTGCGGCATGTATACTGCCAGACGCACTACACCCCTAGAATCACCCGGTGCTACCATCCCACACTCCAAGGGTACACTTCCTAGTGTATATCGAGTGGAGATGATACAGGGGAGCAGGTGGGTGGAGCAGCTGGCACGAGAAGTGAGCAGCCTGACAACAGGAAAAAAAAAAATCAGGGTAGATTGCAGCACAAAAATTTTCCTAGGAAATTGCAAATTTCACAATCTGTTCATGAAAACTGATGGTACAGCTTGTTTGCCAGGTAACGAGTCTGTGAGTCTCTAGGCTTCACTGGAAGCAGAGTATTCAAGACCTTCAAAGATCTTGTTGGTTTTGGCTTCGCTCTATTACACTGTTCCATGTAATCCTACTAATTCTGGAAAGCTATTCTTTATGAATTTCATAAGTAGATTGAAAAGGTCACAGTGTTTTTTCAGTCTTTGTGAACTGCCTGACTGATTTAGCGTGTTTTTACTTACAGATTCATCTTTAAACATAGCTCTGTGAACTCTCAAAGCCATGCAGCATTGGAGGGGTTTGCCTTTTGTTTCATTCACAGAATCACACAATCATAGAATCGTTAGGGACTGGAAGTGACCTCGAAAGGTCATCCAGTCCAATCCACCCCGCGCAGCAGGATCACCTAGATCAAGTCACACAGGAACACAGCCAGGCGGGCTTTAAACGTCTCCAGTGAAGGAGACTCCACCACCTCCCTGGGCAGCCTGTTCCAGTGCTCTGTCCCTCTTACTGTGAAGAAGTTCCTTCTCATATTTATATGGACCCTTCTATGTTCCAGCTGACATTGTTGCCCCTTGTCCTATCATTGGATGCCTATGAGCAGAGCCTGGCTCCATCCTCCTGACATCCACCCTTTCCATCTTTATAAACATTAATGAGGTCACCCCTCAGTCTCCTTTTTTCCCAAGCTGAAGAGACCCAGCTCCCTCAGCCTTTCCTCATCAGGGAGATGTTCCACTCGCTTCATCATCTTTGTGACTTGGGATCATGAGCTGGTTCTGACAAATACTGGTTGAACAAAGTTAGCCAAGTAAAGAAGCTCTTCTTAATTCAAGTGCAATGTGGAAGGTGACCTGATGGAATGAAATATTACAGATTCAGAGGTACTCAAGGTTTAGGTTTAGCAAACTGGGATAGCCAAGGAGAGTACAGTAACGATCAGGACAACTTGAAAAGGCCAAAGTGGCAGAGCATCGACAGCAAGTGTGTGGGTGGCTGTGGAGAAGGCAGGTGACAAGATCAGGTATGGATGGAAAGAGAAACCTCCAGTTAACATCCACAACCAATGTCAGTTTATCCTAGAGCAAAACTGCCTCTTGGTTAGGCCACTGTCTCAGGACACAGCAGAAGAATGTCTTACCTCTGCGAGCTCAGTGGTGTCATGGTTTCTCCCTGGTCATTTTCTGTTTTCACTTGAGGAAGCTTGCAAAATGCAAGGTATAATGTAAAAGACCACACCAAATTTTACAAGAGCAAAGGTAAAGAGAGAAATATCACAGAATCACTCTGGTTGGAAATGACCCCTGTGATCATCAAGTCCAACCATCTACCCTACCTTACAAGTTCACCCCTAAAACCACATATCCCTCAACACCTGATCCAAACAGTCTTTTAACAGGGATGGCGACTCAACAACCTCCCTGGGTAGCCCATTCCAGTGCCTGACCACCCTTTCTGTGAAAAAATTCTTCCTCATGTCAAGTCTAAACATACGCTGTTGTAACTTGAACCCCTTCCCTCTTGTTCCATCACTATTTGCTTGTGAGAAGAGACCAGCACCAACCCCTCCACAATGTCCTTTCAGGTAGTTGTAGAGAGTGATGTCTTCTCTCAGCCTCCTCCTCTTCAAAGTAAAGAGCCCCAACTCTCTCAATCTCTCCTCATAATATTTATTCTCCAGGCCCTTCACCAGTTTAGTTTCCCTGCTCTGCACCTGCTCCAGCACCTCCACATCTCTCTTGCACTGAGGTGCCCAAAACTGGACACAGCACTCAAAATGTGGCCTCACCAGTGCCAAATACAGGGGGATGATAACCTCCCTACTCCTGCTGGCCACACTATTTATAATACAAGCCAGGATGCCATTGGCCTTCTTGGCCACCTGGGCACACTGCTGGCTCATATTCATCTTCCTGTCAGTTAGAACCCCCGGGTCCCTGTCTGCCAGACTGCTCTCCAGCCAGACCTCCCCAAGCCTGTAGCGTTGCAGGGGGTTGTTGTGGCCCAAGTGCAGGACCTGGCACTTGGCCTTATTGAAGCTCCTGCCATTAATTGACCCATTGCTCCAATCTATCCAAATCTGTCTGAAGAGCCTCCCTACTGTCTTGCAGATCAACACTCTCAGCTAACTTGGTGTCATCTGCAAACTTACTAATGACTAATAGCTGGGCTATTCTCAGTGTCATGTAGTGATAGGACGAGGGGCAGTGGCTGTAAGCTGGAGCATAGAAGGTTCCACATCAACCTGAGAAGGAACTTCTTCCCAGTGAGGGTGACAGAGCACTGGAACAGGCTGGCCAGGGGGTTGTGGAGTCTCCTTCTCTGGAGATGTTCAAGACCTGCCTGGATGTGTTCCTGTGTGACTTGGTCTAGGTGATCCTGCTGTGTCAGGCGGATTGGACTAGATGATCTTTCGAGGTCACTTCCAATCCCTAATGATTCTATGACACACTCTGTGTCTTTATTGAGGTCATCAATAAAGATATTGAACAGAGATGGTCCCAACACTGAGCCCTGAGGCACACCCCTTGTGACAGGCCGCTGTATGGTGCTGTTTAAGGAGCCAATATGACCTGTTTGGGTTTTTAAAATCCTTTTCATGGGAATGAAACCAAGACTTTTAGATGTATGTCATTTGTGAGCGTTTCTCTCCCCTCCCAGTGTTCAAACTGGTTCCAAGACTGTTTCTTCTGTTCCATGACCAGGGCATTTATCATGTATCACTGACAGAGTGGTCAGGGGTTGGAACAGGCTGTCCAGGGAGGGGGTGAAGTCATCATCCCTCAAGGTGTTAAAAAAAGGAGTAGATGTGGCATCGTGGGGACAGGGTTTAGCGGGCAGAGTTAGATTGACTATTTGATTATTTGACTTGATGACCTTGGAGGTCTCTTCCCACCTTAAGGATTCTATGCCAATAATAAAAGAGAACATATGGAGGAGAGGCTCAATGGAAAGTATGGAAGTTGATGTGGACATCCTTAGAAGGCACACTTCATCTGGTAGCATGGAAATTGTCAAGGCAGGTTTGAGACCACTAAAAACAAAAGTTGGCATAAGCTGGGTAATACATGTAAAGGCCAACACATTTCTGACTCATTGTCTAGAGTCTGGTGAAACAAGTGACAGCTGGTAATGTTCTTAGCATCCAATCCAAGGAAACCAGCTGAAGCATGAAGCTGAGAAAATTCATTACCCATTAAAAAAGTTCAAAGGGTATTTGAGGGAAGTGAGAAAAACTCTGTTTTTTGTGCTCAGCTCTTTCACAGGAGGTTGAGGAGTTAGAAACTGGAATAACAACGCGTGTTTTAAATATCTCAGCAAAATGACTTTTCAAAGCTTGGCCTGCACAAGCTTTAGCAGAGACACACACAGCAAAATAACCCAAACCAACAAGCACCCCCCAAACTCCAGTACTTCCAAGTAGGTGCTTGGAAGTCCCTTCCAACTCTAGCCATTCTATGATTTGCTTTGTTAATTTTCGTGGTTTAAACAGAGTGTTTGAAAATCCCATCTGGAAAGCTGCTGTAGCACCAAGTCCGAGAGAAACATTTCAACCATGGGATCCCAGCATCCCAGTTAGTGATAGACACTGGTCTGGAGTATATTGTGTCGTAACCAGTTTGAGCTGCAGCCCTTTTTTGATCACACTTGAAAGAGGAGGCCTAGGAAATGTGGAAATGTCCCCACTTTTTCTATTTTTTTCCCCCTTTGTGTTGCTCAAGTGTAGAGTAGGGTCTAGAAAGGATCCTTTAGGGGCTCTGAGAAAACTACCTATTCTTGGGTGCCCAGCTGGGCAACAATTTTAAGACTCATCAGACTGGCGTCGGGACAACTGAAGAGTCTTCTGGGGCTTTCAGTGTTCCACGTGGCCAAGGAGGCAGTGCCTGTACAGATCTGAACCTGTCACTGGCTGTATTTTGGGACTATGTGGAGAGCAGACATTTTTCAGAAGAACAGGATGATCTTTCCTTATGAAGCAGCTTTGGGGTTTTTTGGAGTTTTGGGGGGCTTTTTGGTTTGTTTTTTTCTAATTTTACTAGAATACAACATTTGAACGTGCTTAAATCCAAAGGAAAAGCAAAGTTTATGTGCACATCCACGCTGGCAGCATGGTAATTCCGTGCCAGGTCTTCATGGCTCTCTCCTACCACAGCACATGTGTTTTCCACCTGGTGCCAAGTAAGCTCCCTATTTCAGTGCTAATTAAGTCGTTCAGTGTCACCCTTCACTGAAATCAGTCTTCTGACCTTCTTTAATGATGTCTTTCCAGGAGAAACATGAACTGAGCTTAAGCGTACGCCGCTGCTCTGTTTCCCTGACAGTCTATTCCCGTGGAGCTTAAATACCAGCCTTTTCATGACACATGGCCCGTCCGGGTGTGGTGAGCATGACAGTTCCATAATATTAGTGTCCTTTGGGGGTTTTTATGTTTGTTGCTTGGGTTTTATTTAATAATCTGGGAGGACTGGTTGGCAACTGGCTGAACAGGAGACAGCAGGGTGCCCAGGTGGCATGAAATGCCAATAGCATCCTGGCTTGTATCAGCAATAGTGTGGCCAGCAGGGCTAGGACATCATTTCCCCCCTGTACTGGGCACTGGGGAGGCCCACCCTAGAGTACTGGGGGCAGTTCTGGGCCCCTCACTTCAATGAAGAGATGGAGGGGGTGGAGTGGATCCAGAGGAGCAGTGAGTCTGGGGAATGGACTGGAGGGAAAGTCTTATGTGGAGAGGCTAAGGGAGCTGGGAGTGTTTAGCCTGGAGAAGAGGGGACTCGGGGTGGACCTTCTCCCTCTCTACAACTTCTTGAGGGGAGGTTGTAGTCAGGTCCCTGGGGTTGGTTTCTTCTCCCAGGCAACTAGCACCAGGACAAGAGGGGGCAGTGCCTAAAGCTGCCAAGGGAGGGTTAGGTTGGGTGTTAGGAAGCCCTTCCTCATGGAAAGGGTGACCAGACCCTGGAATGGACTGCCCAGGGTCCAGGTGGTAGAGTTCCCATCCCTGGAGGCATTTAAGGACAGACTGGCTGTGGCCCTTAGTGCCCTGGTCTGGATACTGTGGTGATGTTAGGTCATGGGCTGGGCTGGATGAGCTCAGGGGTCTTTTCCAGTCTCAATAATTCTGGGATTCTGTATTTTCCAGAAGAAGTTCTTTATTTAGTGAAAATTGACCAAGTGTTACCCAAGCAGAGTCAGGTTCTTTATGGGAGATGAAGCTCCGACAGAAGAAATGTTGTCTGTGGTGACAAACCCAAGTTTCTGGGGACTTAACAGAAATGAATCCAGGCTCACAGCTAGCCTCTCATCACTCTGTGTTACAGGGAAGTTACACGTAGTTTTATACGCTCTGTGTCTCTAGAAAATGCAGGAGCCCTCTTGCTCTTTAACAACTCTATTTTCAGAGAATGCAGCTGTCTTTGGTGGCAGATGCAGATTAATGTAGTCTTTGGTCTTTTTTGGCCATGATACTGTGGCTGAATTTGCTAGTCTGCATCTTTTGGATGTATATTTTGCTTTTTTAGGTTTTCAGTGTTAGAAACAGACAAAGTATGGATAAAAATTGGCAGAAAAATGTGAAAAGCTTCAGGATTTTGAGTCAGGTGGCAGAACATTCGGGAAGCTTCTGGCACACCACAGATGGCTGATATAAACTGTTGTGGCAGAGCAGCTCTGACAGAAACCCCATGGAGTTTATTTCTAAAGTAAACTTTTAAAAATACACAGAATATTAAAGAAGGAAAGTTTAATAAAATTTGAAAGCACTGTCAATATGCTTGTGTGTTGCTATGCAGCTTGATAAAGCCCTATCCTCTTTTTTCCCTCCTAGTTATTTAAGAGCTAATCTTGATTTTCCTAATTCCACTTTCTCTGCTGTATGTACTTTTTATAAAAAATCATGTTTGGGGTCTGGGGCACACAGCATCCTGTTGAGCCCAGAGCTGAACTGAACAGGAGTTACAGACATCTTCGTATTACAAAAGAACCATGAGTAGGATGGAGAAGAAAAAGCACCATTTTACCCAGTACCTATTACAGGCTTGTGCATGAAACCAGGGGCATTTAACCAACACTAAAGACTGCGCACGCTACGTACGTATCATGCAACGGCTTGGGTTGCGAGGAACCATAAAGATCATCTGGTTCCAATCCCCTTGCCATAGGCAGGGACCCCTTCACTAGACTATCTCGCTCAAATCCCCATCTGTCCTGCCCTTGAAGACTTCTAGGGAGGGGGCACCCACAACATCTCTGGACAACCTGTTCCTGTGTCTCACCTCCATCACAGTAAGAACAAGGTCCTTGTATTTGATGTAAAACCACTCTCTCTCCGTTTTAAACAGGTACCCTTCATCTTATGACTACGAGGTGATAAATGCCACATCCCTGAAAGTATTTCAGGTTCGCTTGGATGGGGCTCTGGGAAACCTGATTTAATTGAAGATGGCCCTGATAACCCCTGTTAAAGGTATTTTTCAGCATTTTTTACTAAAGGATCTTAAAAATATAAAGAAAAAATATGTTGTTATGTGTAAAGTTCTACTGTACATAAGTAATATATTCATATATATCAAGAATGTATAATACATACATGCTTATATATAGAATGCATTAATTCATAAAATGCATAAATATAAGTATATATTTATGTACAGAATGCATTAAATTGTATAAATATAAAATATGCCATGCATATTATATATATACTAAATGTGCATTTAAAATATTTACATACATAAAGCATTATTTTTTANGGGCAGTCAGTGTCAGCTGGAACACAGGAGGTTCCACATCAATATGAGAAGAAACTTCTTCCCAGTGAGGGTGACAGAGCACTGGAAGGGTGGTTGTGGAGTCTCCTTCTCTGGTGAAGTTTAAAACCTGCCTGGACTTGTTCCTGTGTGACTTGGTTTAGGTAATCCTGCTGTGTTATGTTATTAACTTCAGTTTGCAAATCTGATGAGTTTTTTTGAAAATATTTGAAAAATATTGTCCACATTTTCAGTATTTATTGGAATTGTAATCCACGGCACTTGGCAAATCTTAGCCATCTTCTGATATTTGAAGAAGAACCCTGTGTCTGTAAAGTTAGTGTTAGATTTTTAATAACTTTTTTTACTCCCCTTACTAGCTAGAGACATCAGTATTTAGAAATGTCAGTCAAAATATGTATTTTTAAATCAGGAAGGGGATTCCAAGCTGTGTCTCATCTCTCAATAACGAGTCCTTGTGTTCTGCTTCAAAACTCTTATGTACTGCTTTAGCCTTCTCAGATACCAGCTAAAATGTTTTATTTCTAACTGCATCTTCATATCAAATTTGTAAAAAGTAATTAAAATAAGAAATGATTCAGCACTGGTACCCAGGTAGATATGTCCTCCCACATACCATCGTAGTCTCTTCCCCTTTAAGTCCCAAGTGTTCAATACACTTGTATTTTTTCTGCAACATTCCAAACTGAAGTTTTGCCCAGGATTTCATTAAAGTCAGTCGTAGAGGAGGGCAAGCTGATGTTATCTGGGCTAATCTGACTGTCTCTGATGCTGCACTTTTGATGCATCTCTTGAATTTTCAATGAGATGGGATTTTTTTCCTCTCTGCACCTCATCCTTTCAGGCTGGGGAAGGTATTTATTATTCCTCCTAGTTGAAATCCCCATGAAGTTAGTATCAAAATTCCATGGGCTGGAGACTAGATGTTTGGAGTCAGTGTGTGTGGGCAATTAAATTGTAGGCTAAATTAAACAGTTTGATATTAAACTCTGCCAAATAGAATTAACATTTTTTATAGCTTTTTTTTTTTTGGTCCCAGCCCCCTATGTCTGAAAGGAAGCAAGTAAATCCCTTTCTGGGCTAAGTCACAGAGCATAACCTGTAGTTGCTCTAAGAATGACTAAGAATCTCAGAATCCCAGAATTACTGAGGCTGGAAAAGCCCTCTGAGCTCATCCAGCCCAGCCCAGGACCTAACATCACCGCAGCACACTAAGGGCTACAGCTAGTCTTTCCTTCAACACCTCCAGGGATGGGGATACCCCCAGTGCCCTGGGCAGTCCAGTCCAGGGTCCTATCAGCCTTTCCATGAGGAAGGGCTGCCTAACATCCAGCCCGACCCTCCTCTGGCAGCTGAAGGCCCTGCTCTCTTGTCCTGGTGCTAGTTGCCTGGGGGAAGAAACCAACACCCCCCTGACTACAACCTCCCTTCAGGAAGTTGTGGAGAGGGAGAAGGCCCTCCCTGAGTCTGCTCTTCTCCAGGCTAAACACCCCTCAGCCTCTCTTCATCAGACTTTCCTTCCAGTTCTTTCCCCAGCCTCGTTGTTCCTTTGGGCTTGCTTTTGAACTCAGTGGCCCAGAACTGCCCTCAGTACTTAAGGGGAGGCCTCCCCAGTGGCCAGTACAGGGGGAGAATTACGTCTCTAGTTCTGCTGGCCACACTATTTTATGATGTGCCACCTGGGCACCCTACTGCCTCATGTTTAGAAGCCAGGTATCGAGCTTTGAAGTTATCAAAGTTGCCTGACTGAGGCAGTACAAGGAATTTTGTTTGAGGAAAGTCTTCACTGGTTACCAGTAACATCCACTCAGCAGTAGTCTCATGCCTTTTCACATGGGATGCAAATGCTGGGTCATTCTTTCCTCACCATTTTTGGCTTGTGGAATAGAAGAAATGGGCAAACCCACAAGCCCTGGTTGCATAGCGGCAATATCGTACAGTTAGGTGTAATCGTCCCTGTATTGTGCTGATTGTGGTGACTTTGGGGGAAGCCACATTTCTGTGGTTTGGCCTCAGGACTGTTAGACTTGTCTGTTATTTTGTGGTTGTACCTTTGCCCTTCCATAGCGTTCCGGCTCACATTAGTTGTGAGGAAATAAAAGTCCATCTGCTTTTGCAAACCGAAGACTGAGTAGACCTCTACTTGTTAAACAGCACTCACGCCTACTGCTAGGCTGTTTAAGCAAAGGGCTCTTGGTGTTGCACAAAGGCAACAGACTGCCCTGCTGACGAAACAGGTGTGGGGTCACTCAGTGTCACACCTAACCAGTGCTGCAAAACTGGGGTCATAGAATCACAGAATGGCCTGGGTTGGAAGTGACCTCCAAAGGTCATCTAGTCCAACCCTGCTGCAGGGACCAGGGACAGCCTCAACCACATCAGGCTGCCCAGAGTCTTGTCCAGCCTCACCTTGAAGATCTCCAGGGGTGGGGCCTCAGCTACCTCCCTGGGCAACCTGTTCCAGTGTTCAACCTCCTTCCTGCTAAAGAACCTCTTCCTACCATCCCATTTCAACCTGCCCTTCTCTAATGTGAAACCACTGTCTCTCATCCCATCACTCCAGGCCTTCACAGACAGTCCCTCTACAGCTCTCTTGTAGCCCCCTTCATGGACTGAAAGGTCACAATCAGGTCTCCCCAGAGCCTTCTCTTTTCCAGGCTGAACAACCCCAGCTACCTCAGCCTGTCCTTGTAGCAGAGGGGCTCCAGGGCCCTGGTCATTGTCATGGTCACCTCTGAACCCACTCCATCAGATCCCTGTCCTTCCTGTCCTGAGGCTTCAGAGCTGGACACAGGACTCCAGGTGAGGTCTCAGCAGGGCAGAGCAGAGGGACAGAATCCTCAGTCTCAATCTGCTAGCCACTCTTCTTGTGATGCAGCCCGGCGTGCAGCTGGCCTTCTGGGCTGCTCATGGCCAGCTTCTCCTCCACCAGCCCCCATGCAAGCCCTTTTTCTCAGGGCTGCTTTCTCCCCTAGCCCAGATTGACAGTGAGGACTGTTCCAACCCAGGGGCAGGACCCTGCACTTGGCTTTTTTGAACCCCTGAGGTTTACCTTGCCCCACCTCTCCAGCTTGCTCTGAAGGCATGCTTGAGGCTAGCCCCCCTCATGCTGTGCAGTCATGGTGCTGATCAGGAACGTAGCGAAGTCTCAGTTTGTTTAATGTTCTAGGAGTGCATCAGAGGAAGAGTTTCCCGGTTGGGGAAAGAGGTGCAATGCGGTGTCAGCCTCTTTCCTGGTACTGCTCTGCATCTCCTCTCTGCTTTGTTGTCTATGGCATGGTGCTACCAAACGCTTTTAGTTCCCACTGCTAAGATTTGGGGGAGATGTTAGGCCATTCCATTAGCTGTGGATTAGTCAGTGAAGATGGCATGTTCTAAGACCTCTTGGCCTGGAGAGATGATGTAAGCTACCCTGTAATACAACTCTTACAAAGCTCTTGTAAGTCACCTCATGCTCTGAGCATTTCTTTGCATCACGGACGATTTCTTCAGTGACTTTCCTGTGCCTTGGTACCGTTATGAGATGCTTTTAGTCTTTTCAACAGCTTTTCCTCTATTTGCTTGCAGTGTGAGGAAACAAAACTATAAATTCTCTTCCTCTCACATCTTTACAAATCTACCACGGTGAGAGATCTGAAAACTGCATCTGCCTGCAAGACCTTAAGAAGACAAGGATTTCACACAGGACTGTAAAACGCAGAGAGGCCTCCAGGCTCCTTGTCTGACAGAAAAGTAGGACCACTCCGTTCATCTGTATTTTGCTGACTGTAGCTCTCCAGTGGCAACAATGAAAAACCAAGACGTAGCAAACATTCCGTGGCCGTTCCAGCAGTCCCCTCAACATTCTGCAGCTGCTCTCCACTCAGGACTCATCAAACACCTCTTCCTTCACAGCTTCTCAAACGCCTCCAGCTCAGTATTTCAAGTAACTCCAGCTGCTTCCTTTCTTGCTTGTGCTCCTGCTTGCCTGCCAAACCCAGAAAGCTTTTATTAAAGGCTTCCTTGTCAATCATTTTGGAGGTCTGATTAGTATCTGTAGCCTGTGCTCAGGAGCAATCTGAATCTCTTACAATCTCTACAAAGGAAGTATGAAGGAAGGGAATGATTCACCTGAAGGGTGAGGTCTTGGTCTGTGCTGCAAGGCATGCTATCATCTCTGTGAGCAGTGAGATATTTTCAGACTCTAAAGAGCTGTACGTGCAGAAATGTAAGGGGTGCAGTGCCATTTGGGATTGTTAGTGCTCAGCTTTATAGCCTGAGGAACTGGGTAGATTACAGTGCTGGAGCTGAAATGGCTGCTGTGGCATTGATGGTTTACAGCCTGTACCACGTATCAGCGCAGGCACTCCCTTCTTCTTGCTAAGCCTGAGCAGACTGCGTAGAGCGAGCGTCTTGGAGTAGAAGTGTGAGTAAAGGTTTTCTGCATCCCGTGCTGTGGATCCTGGGTCTTATAATGAATTAACAGAAATATTAAATGGTGAATTCTGTTCGCCCGGATGAACCAATAATGGGCTGAATTTCACTGCCACAGGCAGTGCTGGAGGCTTGTAAAGTTCTAGGGCTAGCCTGGCTGTGCACAGCGCATGGGGAGAGCCATCATCACTTCCCCATCTGCAGCCTGCCCAGCCTTATCTGACAGGCTCCTGTGAACAAGAAGTAAACAAGGAGCCCAACTTCAACAAAAAAAGAAGGAGCAGTGTTCATTTGTGAGGTGTGGTGTTAGGGAACATGGTTTATCATAGAATCATAGAATCATAGAATCATTAGGGATTGGAAGGGACCTCGAAAGATCATCCAGTCCAATCCCCCCACCACAGCAGGATCACCTAGACCAAGTCACACAGGAACACATCCAGGCGGGTCTTGAACATCTCCAGTGAAGGAGACTCCTAGTGGTGGCTCTAGTGGACTTAGGAGAGTAGGATATACAGTTGGGCTTAATCATCTTCAACGTCTTTTCCACGCTAAATGATCCTATGATTCTATGCACAGAGTAATCATCTCGCACACTGAATGACGAGTTTTGATGTAGAGAGACTACTTTATTAATGTCGTCCTGCTTAATCTAAGACCCCTCCCAAACCAAGATTTAAATGCTTTTTCTGACCTGTTGCAGCTATAAATTCTGCTTAAAAATCCAGCTACAGAAAATGAATATTCTCCAATTTAATTATAGAACATCTATGGGAGCAAAGAGAACTAACTGCTGCCTGCTGGCTTCAGCTGCTCTTGAGCGAGCTCTGCAGAGCTGGAGCAGCAGTGGCAGCAGGACTCTACCTCCTCACGACCACGCACGCAGCAGGAACTGGCTGTTGCCTAGTAACGGGGAGTGTCGCCTCTCGTTCACCAGAGGTTTAGCAAACAGCTGAAGCAACTCATTTGTGGAGCAGCATAAGGTTTGCAAAGAACAAATAGTTGTAGAGGTGAAAAAAACAGTCAAGCGAAGTGAGATCAGAGATCCTTACGTGGATACTGCAAAAGCCAACACAACAGAAGGGCTGTGAGGAGAGGCAAAGGCAAGATACCAGACTAATTTAAGGGCCAGACAGGTTTTTTATTATCTTTTTTTAGTTGCATGTACACCTAGAGGCAGTACCATTCTACTAAGGTTGCTGATAGAGAAGCATTTCCAGAAAATTGTTTGTAGAGATCTTTTCTTCACCTTCCAGTCACTTCCAATTGCTCAGATTTTCCTGTTTATCTTCTGCTCTATTTCTTAGTCTCTGCTTGCCCTTCAGAAGGAGTTTCTTCTGTTGCAGTGCGGAGTGAGGGTGGTGCTGATTTCACTACATGGTAATTCCGTCCAGGCAGCAGAAGCACTTGATGCACCTGGATTACTACTGCTTATCCCGGGCACTTGTTCCCCTTCAGGTAGACGATACCAGATCATCTGTGCACTTGGAAAATTGTTCTTCATAATCTCAGAGACTGCAAATGCAGCCTGAAATGTTCCCTCGTGTGAGCGCAAGAAAGCTTTCACAGGTCCACTTTTGATCTGAAAATGCAGAAACCAAGGTAATAATTTGCAGACTACTTCCTGTAGAGTTGCTTATTCAAGTCGTGTTTCCCAAGAGGGAAATGCAGTTGGACTGCTCAGCTTTTCCATGTGGTGTCTTTCCATCCACACAGGAACTGTACATTGCTAAATTCCTCCAGTACATCAAGCCACAGAAACAAATGATTATGTGAATGACTGTAACGCAGGCAGGTTGACAGGTTTATGTAGGATGACTTTTGCCGTGGAATAGTTAAGATAATTGTGCAAGACCACAGAAATGAGTTATCCTAGAGGAGATAACCCAGCTTTGGTGTGTACTTGGTTGCTAGTGGTACCTAGGTTTGAATTATTACATTTGAATTTCTTTAGGTTTGAATTATCTCAAATTTTTTTACCTTTGTTGTATTTACATTTTCACGGACAGCTCAGCAACGGGTTGTGCAACTTCTTTGACTTCATGCAGAATTTATAGTGGAGATCTCACAGAATATATTGCTAGAAGGACAACAAAGCATAAGGAGCTAGGTGTGAATGCACTTCCTATAAGGAGCCTTGCCCCGTGTTATGAATGCATTGCCCATCGGGAGCTCGGTATGAAAGTATTCCGCTGTACAAAGGGCATTTCAGGACAACTTCCTTTTAGTGCTGCCTTAGGGTTGTGTTGCAGCAACAGACAGTTACCTAGGTTCGTCCTGCTGGGTTTCTGTTCTGTGAGGTGCTGCTGAGCAGTGTGAGGGAGAGCTGATAATCTGCAGTGTAGGGTTGTTGTCACCGTTGCACTGATAGGAGTGAATTTTCACTCCTTGCTATCACTGTTTATTTTCCCTCCTTCAGTTTTTTGAATTGCACACTATTTTGTTTCCCATATAAAACCCCATTTCTTCACAATCCTTTTTATCTCTACATATGATTATGTAGGGAAAGATAAATATGTAAGGCTTGGAAAACCCTAACCCATTTTCTAAACTAACAGTATTTCTAAACTGCCTAGCTGTCAGATTTATTCATCCCTCTCCTAAAGCTATTTCAGTAAACTCTAATTTCTATAAAGGTCTTTTGGAAAGCACTGTGTTTTACTTGGAACAGAAGAAATGTGAAGAAATGGGCCCTCCAAAAATCTTGTAGAGGACATTAAGTAATAACTGTATGTTTTAAATACTCTTAAAGAATGAAATATGCGTATTTTCCAGTGGGTTTATGTAACCATAGATAGCATTACAGCTCACTGTTTGACTGCATTATTGAAAGCTTGAGCTATACTTCCTATATGCCATAATGCAAAGCATATCTCTTCAAAGAATAATGCAAGTGAAAGTTCTGGAACCATTCCAGTCTAGTGTAATTCTTTAATTCATCCTTTTATTCGTTATGTCTTCAAGTGACAAAATACCTTTATTTGGGAATATTCCAGTTTATTTCTCTGAACCTGTTTGAAGGAAAAGGGTTTACTCCTGAGTGCAATCTGCCTTTTTTGAATAGTGTTGCAGTTTGAGAATTGCTAGAACCTGTAGAAGTGCTTCCATGAGGAAGAAAAGTTGTGTTGTGTTCTGGGGGACCTGTCTCTGGTTGCACAGGTCACAGGACCCTTCCCCAGAAGCGTCTGTCCTGTGACCTGCCCCTGAAAGGCGGGCTGGGGGAGCCTATAAAACTGGGGCAGGCCTTTGTTTCCCTTTTTTTTGCGGGCTGTGGCCCTGAAGGGAGCGCCGCCCCGGGAACGGGCCGGGGTGGGGGGAGTGAGGACAGCGGCTCCGGGGAGACAGCAGCCCCTGAACCAGCCACGGCCCCCAGACCAGCCGTGGCCCCCGAACCAGCCGCAGCTCCCGCCTGACCCCACTGCCGGTGGGCACCTGCCGCCGCAGGGTCTGGAAGCGACCCCGGCTGCAACTTGCCGTGCGGCCCCGGACCTAAGAAGTAGTGGCCCCAGACCGGAGAAAAAAAAGAGATTAGTAATAAAGATTAGTAATATTCCTTTTAGAATCCAGCAGTAATACTGGCTCTAAAGAGAAGTTTCACAGAATCACAGCACATTAGGAATTAGAATGGAGACAGGAGAATAGTGAAGAGGTGATTGGGTACAATCAGCCTGACAAACCTGGTGGCCTTCTATGAACAGGTCACAACATTAATGGATGAGGGGCGAGCGACTGATGTCATTTACCTGGACCTGAGCAAAGCCTTTGACACTGTCCCACACCATATTCTGGTCTCCAAGCTGGTGGAACATGGCTTTGATGGGTGGACCACTAGATGGGTAAAGAACTGGCTTGATGGCCACACCCAGAGAGTGGTTGTCAATGGATCCATGTCCAAGTGGAGGCCAGTGACAAGTGGTGTCCCTCAGGGATCAGTCCTGGGATCAGTCTTGTTCAACTTCTTTGTAGGTGACATGGACAAGTGCATTGAGTACACCCTATAGCAAGTTTGCTGATGACACCAAGCTGTGTGGTGCAGCAGACATGCTGGAGGGCAGGGATACCATCCAGAGGGACCTGGACAGGCTGGAGAGGTGGGCACAGGCCAACCTGATGGGGTTCAACAAGACCAAGTGTAAGGTCCTGCATCTGGGTCGAAGCAATCCTAAACACAAATACAGGCTGGGCAGTAACTGGCTGGAGAGTAGCCCTGAGGAGAGGGACTTGGGGGTGCTTGTGGATCAAAAGCCCAACATGAGCCAGCAGCGTGCATTTGCAGCAAACCGGATCCTGGGCTGCATGAGGAGAAGTGTGGCCAGCAGGTCGAGGGAGGTGATTCTCCCCCTCTACTCCGCTCTGGTGAGACCCCACCTGGAGCACTGCATCCACATCTGGAGCCCTTATTACAAGAGGGATGTGGGTGTGTTGGAGCGAGTGCAGAGGAGGGCCACGAGGATGATCANATTGCCCCTTGTCCTATCATTGGATGCTACTGAGCAGAGCCTGCCTCCATCCTCCTGTCTTCCACCCTTTCCATACTTATAAACATGAATAGGGTAGGGGAGATTTGATAAATGTTTATAAATATCTGAAGGCTGGCCAGGAGGAGGGGGGGACAGGCTCCCTATAATAGGACAAGGAGCAATGGGTGTAAGTTGCAGCAAAGGAGGTTCCACCTCAATACAACGGGGAACTTCTTTACTGTGAGGGTCACAGAGCACTGGAACAGACTCCCCAGGGAGGTCGTGGAGTCTCCTTCTCTGGGGACTGTCAAGGCCGCCTGGATGCGTTCCTCTGTGATCTGTGTTAGATAGTTTTGTCCTGCTCTGGCAGGGGGGTTGGACTTGATGATCTCTTGGGTCCCTTCCAACCCCTAACATCCTATGATCCTATGATCCTATGAACCCTTCAGTCTCCTTTTTTCCATGCTAAAGAGACCCAGCCCCCTCAGCCTTTCCTCATCAGGGAGATGTTCCACTCCCTTCATCGTCTGTCCAGTGGCTTTGTGATGAACTCTCTTCAGCCGCTTTGTGCCTTTCTGGAACTGAGGGGCCAAGAACTGGACACACTATTCCAGATGCAATCTCACCAGGGCAGAGTAGAGTGGGAGGAGATCCTCCCTCATTGTGCTAACCACCCTGCTTCCAATCCACCCAAGGATGCCACTGGCCTTGACCACAATCGCCCATGGCTGGCTCGCGGTAATCCTGCTGGCCACTTGGATCCCCGGTTCCTTTTCTTATACTCTGTTCTCCAAGTTCTGCTGAAAAACTTTAAGGATGTGAGAGCATATTAAATTGGCAGCTTTCCTAAGAAGGCGAATTCAACTCAAGGCTGCAGGTCAGTATTTCATATCTTCCAAGGAAAGGTGTCATCTGTATGAACCACTGCTTTTCCCTAAGTAGCCTTGGCCTTGACAGAAAAAACACATAAACAGTTAACTAAAGTGAAAAGTCCTAATGTTTTAGTCATAGGAAACTGTTATGTCACAGAAACAGGGGGTTTAAACTCACAAAGCTGAGGACTTTGTACAGGAAGTCTTTTGGAAGAGAGTGCAAAGAAGAAAGTTCAGTTTCCAACAGCTTCACAGAATCACAGAACATTGGGGATTGGAAGGAACCTCAAAAGATCATCCAGCCCAACCTCCCTGCTACAGCAGCATTCCCTACATCAAGCTGCACAGGAACACATCCAGGCAGGTTTTAAATGTCTCCAGAGAAGGAGACTCCACAACCACCCTGGGCAGCCCCTTCCGGTGCTCTGTCACCCTCACTGGGAAGAGGTTCCTTCTCATATTGATGTGGAACCTCCTATGTTCCAGCTGACACCCACTTCCCCATGTCCTGCCTTTATCATCCTGGCACCCTTTCCAGATTTGCTGGTCCACTATCTTTACCACTACTACATTTTCCTCCTACTCAAACAATTTGAAATACACAATACAGGGAGGATTCTGATAGCCAAACATGAAGAAGTTACTTCCACAAGTTCTCAGCAGCTTCGATGACATGGTGACATGCACTGTCAGTTCAGAACCATCAGATAAAATCGTGTCAGCCCTAGCATCTCTCGGCTTTGGCCTCGTAACCATTAGTTGTGTTACAGATTTACATCCTGCAAATCCTCTCTTCCAGCTATGCACGTAAATCCGACTGAAGCAGAGGGGGCTGAGGGGAGAGAGGGTCGCTGCTCCTGAGGGCTGCAAAGGCTGCGGTGAGGAAGCTGTCCACAGTGCTGTAGTAACCTGAACACCTCATTTGAGTTGCTTGGTGAAACTTGTCATTAGCAGAAGGTGGCAGCATTGGCAAAGGAAACAAGTAGAAAAAAAGTGCTTCCAGCAAGTGTTTACATCTATTTTCAGGCCTTTCCCTTTGAATAAAGCAGTAGTGTAGTAATACACTAACTGCAAAAGAAACCTTGACGTGTGTCTTGGTCAGCAGACTGCTGTGTTTGGCCACGTGTTATGGTTTAGTGAGGCAGGATTTCCTGAGGTGGCCGTCTAAACACAGAATGTTACAGGTTGGAAGGGACCTGGGAAGATCATCCAAGTCCAATCCCTGATGCTGCAGCAGGGTCAGCCTACACAATTGTCTCAAGATGCCCTACATGGGGCTCAGACCCATGACCCCAGGAGTTCAGAGTCAGATGCCCCCTGTGCATGCAGTGTTTGCACCCAGTTCAAAGGGTGATGCAGTTACTAAAGGTAAACAGACCTTTTCCTCTGCCTCCCTACCCTTTCTTAAAAAAGGTTTTAATTAAAGTAGTCATCTCTCAAACGTAGGATGTGCTTAAACCTATTAGTCCAACAACAGGCTTAATTAGGTGTGATTTTGTTCAAATCATTGGCTTGAATCCAGGATAGACTGAAAGCCCTATGACATTACTGACTGGCCTGGCTTGTTATTTGCCCCTAGTGATGCCTGACCTGCCAGTACTGAGTGTGTGGTGAGGCTATGGACATCCAGCCTAACCCTCCCTTGGCAGCTTCGGGCCCTCTCTCTCATCCTGTCACTGGTTGCCTGGGAGAAGAGACTGACCCCACCTGATGACAATCTCCCTTCAGGGAACTGTAGAGAGGAAGAAAGGCCCCTCAGAGTCTCGTCATCTTCACGCTAAACACTGCCAGCTCCCTCAGCCTCTCCTCACCACACTTTCCCTCCAGTCCCTTCCCCATCCTCGTTGCTCCTGTGGATCCGCTCCAGCCCCTCAATCTCTTTCTTGAAGTGAGTGGCCCAGAACTGCCCCCCAGTACTTGAGGGGAGGCCTCCCCAGTGCCAAGTACAGGGGGAGAATGATGTCCCTACTCCTGCTGACCACACTTGCTGATGCAAGCAGGATGCTTGGCCTTTTGTTCCACCTGGGCACCCTGCTATCTCCTGTTCAGCCAGCTGTCAAGCAGTACTACCACGTCCCTTGTTGACAGGCTGCTCTCCAGCCACTCATCCCCTCAGTCTGTAGGGCTGCATGGGGGTACTGTGGCCCAGATTCATCTGTAGTTCAATCTAAACCTATACAAAATAGATTTGTGTGTGAGCAATGTGTGAGTGAACAGCTTCTGCTTTTCTTCTGGGGAAGGGTGACATTTGTTTCAATCTTACCGCAGCATCTTGAAATAACAAAGCCTTGACATTTAGGACTGAAGTAGATGGTTTGGTGTAGGGTTAGGCGATATGTGGAATATAACTTTTAAAGAAACAAGCAAACTAACAGCAATTTAACTTTAGTTGTTCTGAAAGGGACTTCTCAGTTGAGATCCAAGCTGTAACATGCAAAACATTGAATTCCAGGAGGTGCAGACAGGTACCTACTTGACCTAACACCAGTGTCTTACTCTTTCCAAGCTCTTCATCTGGTGACATGAAAATACAGAGGTTCAGAGACAGGGTGTGTCAGAGCTGGTACGTACATTTATGGAAGGGTTTAAGAAACATCTAAGCAACCAAGCAGCACTGTTGTAGTATCTTCCTCAGCCACATCCACGGAAGTTTATGGATGCAGCATATTCCCTCTGCCTGCACAGCTCCAAAGCAATTGGCTCTTCTGATGAGCCGGTCTAGTGGTGTCTGTCGTGTGCTCTTCTTGCTTGTCATGGTTTTGTTTTGCCAGCAGAAATGGGGAAACTAAATACTTTTTCATCTGTGAGCTGTGGCTCTTGAGTCTTAGGTACAAGAGAAATAGTGTGGAAGTAATTCCAGGTTTTCTTAGTGCTTCACCACCCAATTTTCCTGTTCTCAAGGTCCAGGCCACGTGTTTTGTGAAGTGATTTTGCAAAGCTGGCATGAAAATTCACTATTTTTTGGACTTATGGGGTTTGTCACTTGGAAAAGAGGGGTTTTAATACAAGAAATGACAAAATGCATGCGGATGTCTCTTGAATGCTTTGGTTAATATTGATCTGCCTAGTTTATTTACTGCCCTGGGATGATGTATGTTACTGGCTTCTCTCCCTTTCTCTGCATTGTGGTATCTTTAGGAACATGGTGCCGACACCTGAAATGAACATACACACTATCACATAGAACATTAGGGATTGGAAGGAACCTCGAAAGATCATCCACAGCGATCCCACCACCACAGCAGGATCACCTAGACCAACTCACACAGGAACACGTCCAGGCGGGTTTTAAATGTCTCCAGAGAAGGAGACTCTACAACCACACCGGGCAGCCCCTTCCAGTGCTCTGTCACCCTCACTGGAAAGTTCCTTCTCATATTGATGTGGAGCCTCCTATGTTCCAGCTTACACCCATTACCCCTTGTCCTGTCACTGGATGCCACTTCATCCTCCTGACACCCACCCTTTCCATATTTATAAACATGAATAGAGTCACCTCTCAGTCTCCTTTTTTCCAAGCTGAAGAGACCCAGCTCTCCACCTTTCCTCACTGGGGAGATGTTCCACTCCATCACCTTTGTGGCTCTGTGCAGTTCTGTGTCCTTCTGGAACTAGGGAGCCCAGAACTGTACACAGTATTCCAGATGTGGTCTCATGAGGGCAGAGGAGAGGGCAAAGGGAACTTCTCTCCATCTACTAACTACCCCCCTTCTAATCCACCCCAGGGTGCCACAAGGGCCCACTGCTCGCTCATGGTCGTCCTCCTGTCCCCCAGGACCCCTGGGTCCCCTACCCCTACTCTCTAACAGGGCAGTCCCCAACTTATACTGGTACCTGGGGTTGTTTTTGCCCGGATGCCAGTCTCTAACAGTCAGATCTTTTCTGTTATCTGCAGTATCTCCTGGAGGACGAGATTTTTCTTAGTTTGTTCCTTTTCTTTCTTCTGCTTTCTTGATTCCTGTTGAAAGAAAAATAACCCAAATCTCCTTTGTTTCGACCTCTGTACTGCTTTCCTTTCTCTTTCTCTGCAGAAATTCAGTCTTGTATGCTCTTCATCAGTTTAATTCTTGCAGCATCACAGGTTCACAATGGTGTAATTAACAGAATTAGCCTTCATCTCTGTGTGACAGCTAGTTCTTCAGCTTCTTATCTCCTTCCTCATAGCTCTGATGGCTTTGACTCTTCATAGTTCTTGACTAATATACCCAAATTTTCTATTGCTAGGATCTTGTTAAAGTATCTTAATTATATTTTACATAATCTGCTTGTGTGATAAGAGGGTGACAGGCAAGAGAAACAGAGAACATCATGCGACAGAGGGACTGTATATCAATTTGGTAAAAATAAATCATTCATTCATTTTTTCTCTCTTTCTTTGGGTCTGCAGGGTATGGAACAGGAACCTGCTTGGAACAGATTCATTCCTTGTTTACTGTCTTAGCTATTTTTAGCTGGTTTTAATAGTCTTCCTAGAAAACATTTTCTTTACAATTTCAGAATACCTTGGCAAGATCTTGTACATGTAATTTCACTCAATCTTTTTCCCTGCTTGAAACTTTCTTCAGCAGACTTTGCAGGAAACTTAACTTCATTTTTATTCTTGCTGTTTACATTTGCTGCTCAAATGTTGTCATCCTCTCCTAAGATTTCCATGTCTTTCCTTTCTTTCTTATCATAAAGATCTTGTCAGTGAAAATCTTGTCACTCACTTTAATAAATTATATGACAGCATTTGAGGTTAAAAACTTATCAGACCTGCCTCTTGGCAAGAGGACTGTTTGTGTGTGCTAATCTCCTCATGTTGCTGGTGGGAAAAGTGTTTCAAACCCAAACAAATCACAGAATCATCCTGGCTGGAAAGGACTTCCAGGCTCATCAGGTCCAGCCCTCATCCCCCCAGCTCCCCAACCCCTAGACCATGGCCTCAAGTGCTCTAGCTACTCTGTTTTTAAACAGCTCCAGGGATGGGGACTCCACCACTCCCTCCCTGGGCAGCCTGTTCCAGTGCCCAACCACTTCTTCCTCATATCCAATCTAAACCACCTCTCAAGCACCTTGAGGGCAATATTTCACATCATCCCTATACTGCCCTAGGTTGCAGTGCTGTTCTCTTCAGTTTACTCCTGCAGTTCCTGGAGAGATGAGGACACATAGGGACAGTCTGCCTATTCAAAGGTTATCTAATGATCTGTGTTCTGCATTGCTAAAAGATCGAAATTCAGACATCTCACTGTTACTCACGTGAGGTTGTGGTTATGACAGAGATGTGAAACTCCTGTGTTGTGTGGCTGGCAGGTAGGATGTCCTTCCTGTCAATAGGGTGCACCTTTGGTTTTGTGCTTCCTTTTTCCTCACTTTTCTAAGATGTGTGCTCAGTTATGCTGTAGAGGCCACACTGGCACAGGTCAGTACCAGCAAGTCCAGCATCAGTTCTGCTCTCAGGAGAACTCAACAGGCAATTAAGCTGTCTTGCTATAAAGAAAGGAATTTTATTGAACCCACAACCCAGAAAAAAGAAAAAAAACCCAAACAAAGACAGGAATTACATCAAATGGCTTTAATACCTGGGGTAAGCATTTGTTCAAATCAGAGGGGCATAGAAGCACCCTCCATTATTCTCTCCTTGGAGATGGTTTAGGTCTCCCCATGAATTGTCTCTTCTGGAGGTTGGCCAGGGCTCCTTATGGTCTATGGTCTGCGGCCTGCTGGTTTCTCCCCAGCAGCCCCCAGACTATTAAGTTCCTCCATACAGTAACCCATCAGATTTGTTGTGGAAAGACCTGTCAGATGAATGAAGAAAAGGTTTGCTCTATGCACCCATACTTACCTCTACACTGACTCTTGTGCCCAAACGCAAAGCTACTGAAGAAGCACCTCCATACAATGACCCATTAGATAATGAGAAAAGGTTCTCTCTAGTCAGGTGAATCCAATTTTCTGCATACAGTGGAAGAAGACAAAGTTCCTCAGTTACTCAGTGGCATTGCTGGAGCCCAGTATTTCAGCATCTGCGTTAGTTTTCCATAGCTGGGAACAAAGGCAAGGTGGTGCTGGTCATATGGGACCAAAGTAACATGGTGCTGGGAGGTCACATGAGACCGCCCTCCGCCGCAAGTAGGGCTTGTTGCGTTTGAGATGAGAGCTCCCCTCTGGGGGCTTGTTCTCTCTCTGTGTCTCTTTTCTCTCTCTCCTGCTTTGGCCACAGTTCCAGGAAGGAGAGGGTTCCAGGGTGTTACAGTTAGTTCCATCGAGGGAGGGTTAAGTCTCTTTCTCCCCTCCACAGTCACAAGGAACGGGGAAAACAGTTTCACCATCTTGCTGCAGTCCATTGGGCGTTTTCCAGAAGAGATCACCTTGCAGCTGTGTTTGTAGCTCATCCTGACTCGTTCCAGAGACAGAAGCTGTGGGGAAAGCCGGTCCAGGTCCCTTTAAATTGTGTGCCACTTTTATGGTGGAGAAGCAGAGGGCAGAGGCTGCCCATGTAGAAGTGGGCAGAGCTCGCTGCTTCAGCGAGCAGTGGCAGTTCAGTAGTTTCGGCAGGGACAGCCCTGGAGCTGCCCGGTTGTGCCCAGAGTGGCCTGTCAATTCACCATCAGCCGAGGTGAATCAGCTGTACTGCTGGCAGAGTGGCCAGCTGCTGGCTTCAGCGGCACTCGCAGGACGTGAACGCGTCTGCACCCCGGTACCCCTCTTCAGAGCTGCAGTAGCCGGGGTCTTTCTGGGGGCGTGCCCGTGGCAGGAGCTGTGTACTGTTTGTGGTTGCTGCCCGGTCTTGAACCCCTGAACAAGTGAGATCATTGAGACAGCTGCACCCCTCCCCTGGAGGCCACTCCAGCCCCTAGGGATGTTGGGGGGGAATGGGTAGTGCGCCCTGGAGAGTCTGTCTAGCCCCTGTTGGGGTGGGGTGGACGCAGCTCCCCAGCCACTGGCTCTGGGCAATGCCTCCCAGAGCCAAGAGGGCTAAACCAGGAAGTTAGCTTCCTTTTATGGGCTGGCATTGTCCAGCCCCGTGGGAAAAGGTCACCCTAGGGGTTAATGGGAGCATCTCTTAAAGCTAAAATACATTTTTTATTCATGAAAGCACAAATCCAGTTACTTAAAAGTTTGAGCAACTTTCAAACAGTAACAGAAGTGGCAGCTGAAAAGCCTCTTGCAGGCTGGCTGCTAGCAGTTCACACTTCCAGTCACTGAGCTTTTACACATCTGACTTTCCTCTTTCTGCTAACCTGAGCCGGGTTTGTGGAAAGCATGTGTATTAAATGAAAAACAATACTAAAAGCCAGTTGGCCTTGCTGCTCTATCCTGATCAGTGTGTAGTGGTAACATTTTAAAATCAAATTCCTGCAGGAATTAAGCCCACCAGTAGTTTTGTATTGTTAAAATTAATTACAGTTTTCTAAACCTTTGGTCCAAATCCTTCAGCTGGTTTTTCTTGCTCTAACCTTTGTGTGCATAATTAGATTTCTATGGATTTCCTTCTGATATTGTGTTTATAATCTGATCAGGACAATGTAGCGTGTCCTTTAAGTGCTTCTTACATGCTATAGGCCATGAACAACTCCTCTCTGTCATATGCTGCTTGTCTGGTACTCAGTGTGTATTGAAATGGAGTTGGTTTTTATGTTGTAAAATTAGCATTTTAAAAAGATGTTTTTCCAAATGTGGAGAACGTTTTTGAAGATGCCTGGAACATCAAATTATTGTTGAATGAACACTTTGTCATAAATTAATCTGGTCACAATAAGTGCACTTTTGAAAATGGAGCTGTGGGAGGCTAATAGAAATGGCCATGTCATAGTGAGTCTTACAAGGGTTACTTACAAGGAACTACTGGAGAGAGTCCAGTGGAGGGCAACAAAGGTGACGACGGGCCTGGAGCAACTCTCTTGTGAGAAAAGGTTCAGAGAGCTGGGACTGTTTAGCCTAGAGCAGACTGAGAGGAGATCCACACCTATACATACCTGTGGGGTGGCCGTAGGGAGGATGGTGCTAGCCTGTTTCCAGTTGTGCCGAGGGACAGGACAAGGAGAACGGGGCACAGGCTGGAACATAAGAAGCTTCATTTAGAAATAAGGACAAACTTCTCTCCTGTGCGAGTCCCAAAGCCCTGGCACAGTCTGCCTAGAGAGGTTGTGGAGTCTCCTGCTCTGGAGATACTCAGACCTTGCCTGGATGCCACCCTGCGCGCTGGGCAGCCCTCCTTTGGCAGGAGGGTTGAACTTGAGGATCTCTTGAGATCCGTTCCAACCGTATTCTGTGGGTTTGTGTAATTCTCAGTGATGTCCACTATTGGAAGCTAAAGGTGCTTTAAGACTTTGTTGTTAGGAGAGCCAGGTGTCATGATGGGCTACGTCCATCCCCAGACAGTACAGCATGTACTGCAATAGTATGAGAGCATCGGTGATAAGATCTCTTCATAAAGCAGACTTGTTATTGCTCCAGTATAATAAGGAACAAGCAAGAGAGATACATTTCAGGGTTTTTAAAAAATATAATAACAATGAAGTTATTTTTTTTTGTCTGTAGAACTGGCATGTGATCATGCAAATGATGTTTTGGAATACACAGATGGCTCACAGTTCATTACTGACTCTCAGCTGCTTTGTAATTTCCCTTCTTTTTCTGCATTAAAGGGTGAAGAGGAAGGTATGTTTGTGGGTTTTGTGGTCAAGCTAATCATAGGTACAATATGCAGCTTTAATTATTACAGGCTTACCTCTTAGCATGAGATTTACTATGTAGCAGTGAATCATATGACTCTTCATATTGTTTGAACAGCAGTTCTGTTTTATTCCTTCAATTCAGTTATGACACACTTTGCATCCCGCGTCCAGGTTTGGGCCCCTCTCTACAAGAGGGACATTGAAGGGCTGGAGAGGGGACAGAGGCAGCTACCAAGCTAGGAAAGGATTTGGAACAGATGTTTTATCAGGAAGAGCTGAGGGAGCTGGAGCTGTTTAGCCTGTAGAGTGGAGACCTTCTTGCTCTCTACAACTACTTGAAAGGAGGCTGTAGAGAGGCAGGGGTTGGTCTGTTCTCCCTAGTGGCCAGTGATAGGATGAGAGGAAATGGCCTGAAGCTGTGCCGGGGAGGTTCAGGTTGGATGTCAGGAGGAATTTCTTTCCTGAAGGGGTTGTCAGGCACTGGAACAGGCTACCCTAGGAAGGGGTTTAGTCCCCATCTCTGGAGGTGTTTAAGAGAAGGGTAGACGTTGCACTGGGGGACAGAGTTTAGTGGTGCTGATGGGGCTAGAAAAAGGTTGGGCTTGGTGGTCCTGAAGGTCTCTTCAAGCCAAAACTGTTCTGTGATTCTCTGACTTGTGAAATTCTTGTTTCTCTCTGATATTGTTTTGTCCCACTGGTGCATGTTAATCCTTTAAAGAGAGGTGGGTGCATTTTTTTGTGGCTATTGTCTCCTAACACTTAGGATGCTGTGGATGTAGGGAGCAAACCAATCCAAAGAGTGTTAGGAAATGGCTGTCTGAAAATGGCTTAGGTCTTCCAGTACTCGAGGAACTGACCAGCCTCTTGTATAGCTGTAAAAGCTGTTGTAAGGGTGTATGATTCAGAGCGTGTTGCGTTGTTCCCAGGCATTGCCTTACAAGCACTCTGGTTCTCACAGATGCTGCTTCTCCATTTGCACCTGTCAGGATGATGGGCTCTCTCTACGGATGTTGATTGGAGGTCCCTTTCTGTATTCTTATGTCTCTGCTTCGCCTGCAGTTTGTCAGGTTATCATCATGTTAAAATGGCTAATGATAAAATTGTCAACAGGCACCTTCTCCCAGTCCAGTGTTGAACAGTCTAACTAGCCCCAGCTTGGTGAAGATGGCTCTGCTTGGCTTGTGCTGTGTATCAGCCGTGCTCCTCTTCAGTTTTTATGGTTTGTTTTTTAATTCCACAAATTGAGCAGGATTCAATGAAGTAAAGTGTTGGGCTTGCATGGATGGCACAGTCGAGTAACAGTACAACAAGCACACAAGTAGTCACAGAATCACACAATCACAGAATCATTCAGGTTGGAAAAGACCCTTGGGATCATCAAGTCCAACCACCAACCCTATTCTACAAGTTCACCCCTAAACCAGATCCCCCAATGCTACATCTAAGTGTCTTTTAAACTCATCCAGGGATGGTAATTCAACCACTACTCTGAGCAGCCCATTCCAGTGCCTGACCACCTCTCTCCAAGAAGAATTTTTTCTTGATGTCCAATCTAAATCTACCTTGTTGAAGCTTGAACCCATTCCCTCTGGTTCTGTCACTGTGAGAAGAGACCAGCATCAACATCTCTACAATGTCCTTTCGGATAATAGTAGAGAGTAATAACGTCTCCCCTAAGCCTTCTCTTCCTCAAACTAAACAGCCCCAACTCTCTCAGTCTCTCCTCACATGATTTATTCTCCAGGCCCTTCACCAGCTTTGTTGTCCTCCTCTGCACTCCTTCCAGCACCTCGATGTCTCCCTTGTACTGAGGTGCCCAAAACTGGACCCAGTACTAAAGGTGCGGCCTCCCCAGTGCTGAGTTTAGTAGTCTTCTCCTACTGAAGTGGGTAGAGTGATGCATTTTGCTGAGTTTATGATCACTGGGGGTCAGAGGTTCAGTGGCAGTGAGCTTGTCTGGATAGGGCAGTTCTTGTTGGATTTGAAGTACGTTGAAGTGAACTTTCATTTTGACTTCCATGGGTTCTGGTTTTGGAACCAGGTAGAGAAATGATGCTAAGAAATTTATAGGCAACAATTTTTCCTGCAGTTTGTTGTCAGAAGCAGCAGGAATTGCTGTTACCAAGATTTGAATGTCTCCCAACACTGGTCCTCAATTCAAGAAAGACACAGAGGGGCTGAAGTGGGTCCAGAGAAGAGCAACGAAGCTAGTAAAGTGCCTAGACAAATCTTGTGGGGAGCAGCTGAAGGAGCTGGGGCTGTTTAGTCTGAGGAAGAGGAGGCTGAGGGGAGACCTTATTGCCATCTACAATTAATTGAAGGGATGTTATAAAGAGGTGGGTGCTGGTCTTTTCTTGCAGGTAATTAGCGGTAGAACAAGAGGAAATGGCCCCAAGCTGCACCATGGGATGGTTAGGCTGGATATTAGAAACAATTATTTCTCAGCAGGAGTAGTCAGACACTAGACCAGACTGCCGAGGAGGGGATTAGGTCACCATCCTTGGAGGTGTTTAAAGATGTGGTCCTTAGACATCCGGGGTAGTGGTGAACTTAGTAGGATGGGGCTACTGGTCAGACTTGATGATCCCAAGAGTCTTTTCTAACCTGAAAGAGTCTGTGATTCAATACTGGAGATCTGGAGAACAGTCAGGTAATATTCTGGGCTTCTAGGTCTCCTGGAGTTGTTCTGTCAGTCTTTGCCAGATTAAGAGGTAAATGTTATGAGGAAGAAAACACTAGGGCTATGCTTGTTCTGGTTTGTTTTAGATGCTTTGTGGGTTTTTTTTCTTTGATTTCTTGCATTTTTTCCTTTGTTCCACGGTGGCTGTTTCAGTTGTTCCCTTCTGCTGTTGTTTCACTAACACCTCTCTCTCTCACAGACAAGTGGGAGGGATGCAGTGCCCAGACTGCTGCACTTCAACTCTTGCAGAGGGGTGCCCCTTGAGGTTGAACACTTGATCATAATAGCGAGACCTTGACATTTTAGAAGCCTTTTAGATGTTCTGTGCTTTCACTGAGGCAAAGTTATGAAATTCAGGACTCATGTTTGTATCTTCTTATTTCCTGAAAGCTACACTTCAAGCCTGCTTTGTTTTTGCAGAGAAAAGCTCAAAGGTATGACTCAAGTCTCAAAGACCAGAAGGCAAATGAGATCTCTCACGTTGCTCTCTAAAGCTGCTGGATCTTGAACAGTGACTCGCGATTCTGAATACTGGAGACAGACAAACTCAGTGCTGTCAGTCTTGCTTCTCTCATCTGTTAGCTGCTTTGCACTAGATAGGACAAACTGGCTCATCGTCATGATTCACTCAGCTTTTCCTAGTAGAGGAAGGACTGCAGACAGTAAACACAAACCTGGAAGGAGTAGCAGGACACTAATTGTCACAGTTAGGTTTTGAAGGGGAATTCATGACGCGATTGTACCTTGCCAGACTACTTCAGTGACCGTAAATTGAGGTAACTGGTAGTAAATGTGCTTCGTTTTTTCTCTCCTTCCCTCTTCCCCCTTTCTTTTTTCAAATTCTACTCAGAAAAATACTTGCTTTTTCTTAGGAGACTTAGCAAACAGTGGCAAACCTGGATCACAATCACTAATTCCCCTTTTGCTTTAATAAAATAAAGCTTTGATTGACCACAGAAACAAATTTGTTCTACCAAATTGTCTGCAAAGGCTTCTTTCTGAACATCAACACTGAAGGGGAAAACACTAGTGATGGTGGCTGTCTAATTGGCGCCACTTCTGTGGGTTCAGAGCCTGCCAGTAGAAAGGATGGTTTCTTATTAAAAGCCTGATCATCCAAACCAAAGCAAAACACTGGAATTATGTGCAAAACTCTAGAGACACAGGCTTAAATATTCAAACCTACCTGCTAAAAACTGACACATGAACTCCTGATTAGGCGTGCAGCCGGTAAGTCTGATATTGTTCGGTGCCTAGCTGATTAATTCTAACCAGATTTGTCTCAAGGTTCTTGTTAGCAGGTCTTAACTC
This sequence comes from Rhinopomastus cyanomelas, assembly GCA_013400115.1. Classification (NCBI taxonomy): domain Eukaryota; kingdom Metazoa; phylum Chordata; class Aves; order Bucerotiformes; family Rhinopomastidae; genus Rhinopomastus; species Rhinopomastus cyanomelas. The sequence continues at coordinate 81,756 of VXBP01007589.1, forward strand.
CTACCAAGGCAGCTGCTTAGCACAAGTATCTCAAATGTATTCCAACGTAATTTTTATATAAATATATATATATATATAATAGGCAAACTTTTCTGCTTATGTGACTGCACACCTGAACTTGAGGATTGCAACCTGTTGCTCCAGAGAGCAATAATTGAGGTTGCCAGCTGATTTAAAATTAGCACTAAGCAAGTTATTTTGGAAAGGAAACGAAAAAGTTTACTGAACTCCAGGAATTTCATTCCTTTGCTGTTCCCCAACACTGCATCCTCCTCTGCAGCAAGAAGCTGAATTGAGGCCGAATTGCTCTGGTTTTGCCATCAAAAATGCAGAAGTGCCTGCCATGTCTTACTGGTGTAAAGGCTTCATGGACAGCTGGATGTAAAACTGAATCTGGGAAGAGAGGGAAAACTGAAAAACACTGGAGTACTGATAAGAAGTTTCGAGCAAAGATAGATTGGCCTCAGCTTTTTAAGAAGAAAAAAAAAAAAGACAGAGTCAGGGAAGAGCCAGTGAAAACAGGGGGAGATGAGGAAATGTTTGGAGAGCAACAAATATGTGGAAGAACTTCTTATAGATGACAATAGCAGTATTGACTTCCATATGTACATTAAAAGCCATGAGAACTGAAGAGATGAGCAAGAACAACCAACCTGTGAATTTCAGGGTCTAAAAGAATTTTCCTGGTTACATGTATTTTAAAATTACATGGAAATGTTATTCACACTGAACCCTGCCTCATAGATTCCCCAGTTTTAACACTTTGGTTTACAGTGCCTCAGAGATTAATGGGTGGATAGCTAAAATGTCTGGAGAAAAATCTCAGAGAGTCTAATAAAAACCTCCTTCCAGGAGAACTTGATGAGATTGGTAAGTCAGGAGAATGACTTGGTCACGCTGTTTCACCGAGAGCTGTACAGTGTTATTCCTTCCCCTTGCCAGTAAAGCCTTAGTTTTCATGCTTCATTGTCCTAAAAATAGAACCCTCATTAGTTTTTGGAGATGCATTGAGCTAGAATAGCCCACAGGTAGGAAGACGTCCTCTAACACCTCGAGATCCCAGGGAGAAATACTAACTTGAGAAGCGACACATCAGTCGGTTATTGACATGCCTGCGTATTTTGCATTTGTCATTTATGTCTCTGTCCCTGTCATGGAAGCTGCTGTTGAAATCTTTCAACATCAACACTCTGCCATTTAAAACTTACCCTGCCAGCACGCCATCTGTTTTGATCAGGGAACCACTTTCTACGTGAGCCGACTCCTACACGCCTTGCACTCTCTATGAGAAAAATTTGTGTGCTGGGAAGTAAAAACTCAAACCCTCCCTTGAAAAGCAATGGGTCTCGGCTCCGTTTGAACAAAATATAGAACCTCTTAAAATTAGATAAGTACACTTTCTTCCTCTGCTCCCATTGTTTTAGTTTTCTAGATAATGGGAAAAAATCATAGTAAAGCGAGTCAAGCCCTTGTTGTAATTGCATTTTTTACCAGTAAGCTGGTTACACGTGTTGATATATTTCCAGTCAGGGCAGAGGCACCAGTCTTTCAGTTTATTTCTATTGAAAGTTAACTTTGTAAGGTTTTGGGTTTTTTTTTTGTTTTTTCTTTTAAGAAGCAACAACAATAAGAACAAAAAAAAGAACCCACATAAAAAGTTGCTTTTTCTATGTGTGACTTCTTCCAAGAGCAATGGCAACAGAATGGAAATACATTTCTCAATGTTTTTCTAGCTTTGAGGAAGAGATTGTCATCAATATCTTTTTGTGATGGTCATATGTTACTTGTCATAGCAGATACCTTTCAAGTAGGTACGCTGGGTGAGATAGTGATCTTGATATTGAACCTCATTCTCTCTTGATAGTTTGTTCCAGTAACCATGCATCTTTCATTGTCTTAACACTGTTCAGTTCTCTGTGGGTAGGGGGATACAAGAGAGGGAGATGAAATGCAGGCCCCCACTCTACGCGGAAGCAGCATGTTAGCAGTTCCAGAGCTGGCTCTCAGCACCTTGCTCTCTGCTCACAATTCCAAAGCCTGAACCTATGGCTCAAGTCCCTAAAGTGGTGTAGTGAGCTGTATTGATTGCTTGGTGGCCTTTCTCTTGGGTCATTTTGTGGTGCTGACTGCAGGTTCTGGGAACAGTTCTGCAACAGCGTTCCTGACTGCGACACACATTCATGGGAAGACAAGCACAGAGCAAGTGGTATGGCAGGGATAGTTGCTCTTTTCTGTCGTGAAAAGCCTGACTGCAAGTGTTTTAAACTGACTTGGTGTTTTGGTAAATATGTAGCCTAACTGAAGGGATGCAGCCATCAGCAGAAAACAAGTGTCTCTTGTATTATCTACCTCTGTGGAGTGCAAAGACGAGGTACCGTACTTGGTAACAGAGCACGCGAGTGAAACGATAGACTTGCTGAACCAGCCAAGCCAAAAATCCAACAGAGGAACCACCCACAGCCTGTGTTCCAGTATGTCATCGAGAATACCCTAGAAATGTAGAATCCAGTCCATTACCCTAGTCCAGTTCATCCTGTCCTGCTGTCCCTGGAAGCTTCGTTTGCCAGAGAGCCATAACAGTTGCTCTAAGATGTGCCTCCACCTGCAGATGGACTCCCTGCTTCTGAAAACGGGCTTTCCTTTTACAGTGTTCAGTTGCATAAACAGTCTTTCAGATATATCTTTTCAAAGCGGGCACTTGTCATCCACCTTACTGGTTTTTGGCCAAGTTCTGGGTGAAGGCCAAAAGGAATGTGTTCTGCACCTCCCACAATAGCTGGGTATCTGCTTCCAATGCAGTTTCTCATCAGGTGAAAAACAAGAGTCATCCATTTGTCAACATTAATTCTCAACACTTCACTTACCAGAATGGAAAACAATGGGTTAAAAGATTTGTATTTGTAAGGACAAAGGTGCTGCACTGTACAGTTCATTAGGGTTAATTAGCATGCAAAGGAGCTGCATGATTGTGTGATTACTCCCTTATGCCTTCTTTAAAGCTCGATTTTGAAACAAGGTGAGGATCTTGAGATTCAGTTTCTTGCTTCTTCTGGAACTTGTAGTCCTTCCCAGGAACGTAGCCAGTACCAGCTTCTGACGGCTTCGATTTCTTGTCAAGACCCATGTCCTTCCGTTTGTAGTTGTGGACCTGAATTCTTTTCATGGCCAATTTATAACTGTTCTTGTGCTGACACTGTCCCCTAGCTCAAGCAGTTTTTCTTCTTCCTGTCTAACTTGCCCTGTAAGGCAACAATAAAAGGCATGTTCCATCATTCTGCCCATCTGAGAGAAGCGCATTCTTTTGGTCCGCTCTTACGGAAGTCTCAGTTCTTCCACATTTGTCCCGGTAAGATTTACTGAGAGTCCAGTACTGGCAAGGTTCTTCTTCCTTACAAGCTGAGCAGCAATCCCACTCATTACCTATTTTAGGAACTAACTAATCAGTAAAGGGAATCCAGTTTTCAGTGTTTTAGAGCTATGAATGAAAAGATGTGAAGGGAAGCAGATAAGTCTTCGAAAAGCCAAAAAACCAAAGAATCAAGCACACCAAAACCTCCTACAATTCCTCTAACCCCTATCCTGCAACTTCTTCCACAGTTTTGTAGAGCATTATCCTGAAATTCATTATTTTCTATAATTTATCTTAATGCTACGCTACACCCTTGTCAGACTAACGATGACACAGATGAAATGCACCAGAAATAAAGCTCATGTCGCCTGCAAAGGGTGGCCCCACGTCAGGGATCAAGTGAGGCAGAGCTGGTAGTGAATTACTGCCAAGGCCAGAGAGCATACATTTATTTTTCTGGTAGCTGTATCATTATCAGGCTCTCACGATACGTAAGCTAACTTACCTTGCTGGGTTTGATTGATTAGCATGGCAACTGACAAAGTAACCCATCTGTTAGTGCTTCTTTTATATTTGAATAGCTTTCAGCACATAAACTTGAGGAATTGCTGGAATAGCCCTGCATTTCATGGAGAAAGCTAGACCAGAAGAGTACTCCAGCTGATATTTCCATTTTGATACTGTCTACTTTTTCTTATAAATTAAAACACTGCCTGTGTTTGTACTGCAGTCTGTCTGGTGCACCAAATTTATTGCAAACAATCAAACTGCAGTGTGAAAACTTGTTATCCTAAAGAAGCTGTGACAGAACTTTGCAGGAGGAGATTCTTACATTCGGAGTATATAAAATGTGTTAAAAAGACACAAAAGACAAAGAAAAAAGGGAATTTGAGATAAATTATATTGGTTCCTGAGATTAATCTTAGATTAAAAAATGGGTGGAGAAGGAATATATAAGTAAGTGTATCACACAGGATGGAAGAAGCTCTCAAATGGGTCCAGAAATGAGGACTTTAAGTTTATTACTGGTTCCAGTGGTGTTGCATCAGGTAGAAGAGCACAGTCTAATTACAGCCAATACCAGCTCATCCTCTTCCCAAAGGGATGAGCCAATAAAGAGCCACATAAAGAAAACCCCCAAACTAATTACTTGTTCCTAACATCCTGTGAAGTTTCTCGAACACGTCTCTGTCTTTTCTGGTCTCCTTTTCTGTAAGGAAGAAATGCTTCCTTTAACTTGCTGTTTTCTCCTGTGTCACTGGGGGCCATCACCTGCGTATGTCCAATTCTATAGATTTCAGCTTGTCCTGATTTTCTGGGGATCAGGAGGGAAGCCAGTCAGAAGTATAACTTACATAAACTCACAGCGTGATGGGAAGAAGGGGTAGATTTCTTTAGGGCTCCATGTCATCATGTTGATGTTCAGGGCTTGTCAACTTCCAGGCTGTCTGCTCAACCAGTTTTTCTCCCCTAGTGACTGCATTCTTTGTAATAGTGCAGAAGGAACAAAGACTGATGTCCTTTAAGACATGTATCTTTCCTCCACTTTAATGAATGCATCTTTCCCACCCAGAAGGTCAGCATCCTAGTTTAATGTCAGCAGCAGCAGTAGACTGACAGTCAAACCTTCAAACCTAAGAACAGTAGTCCAGCCATGCAGTGGTAGGATCATGGAATCACAGAATGCTACAGGTTGGAAGGGACCTGGAAAGACCATCTAAGCCCAACACCCCCTGCTGGAGCAGGGCAAGCCTACAGTGCTGTCTCAAGATGTCCTACATGGGGCTCAAACCCATGACCCCAGGGATTCAGAGTCCCATGCTCTACCAACTGAGCCAACCAGGTGCCCCAGATCAGAAAAGCCTTTAGGATGAGGAGCCTTTAGTCGAAACCACTAATGGAAATCCTGAGTTGATGTTGTTCTATCCAAAGAAATTGCCGGTTTATAGCATCTTTTACTGCTGAAGTCATTTTCACATTAGTAACACTGTCACTGATACCTGGACTCCTCATTTCTTCCAACCACTCTCTTTGTGGGGAGGGAGAAGAATCAGAAGTCACCCTCTGTTTGAATTCAGCAAACTGATCCAAGCACGTGATACCTTCAAGCTTTATTGTGACCATCATGTATCTACTGTGAAATTGAATCCTGATATCCCTGTATCACTGTATTCTAGTGGGCTAACAAAGTAGTCAACATTAGCAGAGGAGGAGCTTGTGTGCATAAGAAATAACCCCCAGAAAGGTCTGAAAGCAAAGCAGATATTCCTGGCTGAAGTGCTGGACACCATGTGTGCTGTTGCCTCAATATCCTTACTGGGGAAAGGCTGTAAGAACATATTCTGCCCATGATCCCGTTAGCTGTCCTGTGATTGGTGGTTGTCAAATCAGTCTAGGTAGGGAATTTTATCAAAATTAGAACTAAGCTGTTCTAATGGCAGAATATCCCCTGCATAATTAGCACCACTTAGTACAAAATGTGATCAATATATTTTCTATGTAATTGAAATTCTGTCAAATTAAACTGTAATAATAGAAATAATTTTTCAGGATGAAAAGTAGGTTAAGATAAGCAAATTTCATGCTTTAAACATTAAGATAAATAGTCCATAGTGTATTAAAATACTGTGTTTTACACTGTTAATCTTTTCCTTGAATGATAAAGATGAGCTTCCGTTTCATGTAATTAATGCAATGCATATTTTTCAGTAGAGAAATGAAATGTTGAATCATACATAAAAAGTAGCTACGAGTATTTCATTACCAAATTTAATTCATTCATTTCCACAGACTTATGGAAAATGTTATTCATCTCTTGGGGAAAACTTTTGGCAGTGAAACAGAGTTTTGCTTGGCATATATTTTGAATTGCTTGAAACTCTGGTTAGTTGGTCCCTTCTGGGAGGGCTATTACATGCAGACTGTTTCAGTGTAATTGTTAACTTTTAGCAGTATTTTACACCTTCGGAGCCTTACTGCTAGCATTACGTAAGGCAGCCTTACTCACCATTTCTGAAAGGATATGGAGAGGTTACCCTGGGTTTTCTAATCTTCTCGTTTTCTCTTGATTATGCAGTACAGTCTAGTGTTGTCATGTGAAATCCGTCGACAAGAAAGACAATTTCCAAAGCGTTCCAGAGGACCGTGTGGTTTATTTCTGAGGATGTTACTACATTTTCATGCAGCATCTCTGTGGTGTAGAATCAGGGCATCGTTTGAAGTACGATTCTGCTCTGAATGCTCAGCGAAGCTTTTATAATGATAACTGGCATCCAGTTGCATAGCTATAGACATTGATTTTTTTTTATTATTATTCACTTTTTACAACGAAAGTCTGTAAGAATCTGAGAGAAATGGAAGCAAGCAGATAGTACTTCACTGTCTCAGCTGTCTCATTCCCTGCATGTACGGAAAGCTATTATCTAAGATAAAGCAGTTCTACTTCCCCAATTCTGATTTGGCTTTTGTAAGTTAAGTCATAAAGATTAGTAGGACATAGTTCTTTTTATTAAAATACTTCCATTTATTAATATGATGGGAACTGATACCTGACATCCTTACGCAGTCTGCATTCATAGATTGGTACAACACCAGGTTGGAAGGGACCTCAAGGATCACCTAGTCCAACCTACCAAGCTAAAAACACAGATTAGATGTCCCAGCAGCTTGTCCAGTTACATCTTAAAACTGTCCAATGGAGGGCAATCAACTCCTTCCTTTGGGAGATGACTCCACTGATTAATTGTTCTCTTGAGGAAGAATTTTCTTCTGGACTCCAATCAGAATCTCCCTAGGAGTAACTTAGACCCATCACCTAATGGATTTCCATGTAACTCCTTGAGAAAGGATAGTTAACGTCTTCTTGGCAGCCGGGTACCCTTAAGGTACTGGGACATGGTGACAAGCTTTCCCCCTAAGCCTTCTCCTCTGAAGGCTGAACACACCCAACTCTCTCAGCCTTTCTTCATATGACAGGTTTTCCAGTCCTTTGATCGTTCTTATAACCCTTCTCTGGACCCTCTCCAGCCTGTCCACATCTTTTTGGTATAGCAGGGAGCAAAACTGAACACAGGGCTCGAGTCATGCTACTCTATCTTACTATAATAAAGCAGAGTAGGAAGAGTGTTCAGGCAGAGCCCTGAAACAAGATTCTAACAGAGGTAAGAAGACAAATCTCTCGAGTGTCCTTGTGGCATACCTGTAGTAAGTCTGCACGTGCTCAGCACTGGCTTTGCTGCGTTCTGCGTTTTAACGCTGCGTTCTGTGTTCCTCCATGGAATAGTTTGGCTGAACTGGGCTTCTTATAGCTTCAGAGAGATATATCCTGGTTTTAGAGTCCTTATAAAGTTGAGAATTTTAAGTGTGCATGAAACCATAAGACCAGCCTCTCACAGGAGATCAGGGCACAGAACTATCTGCAATTATTTTTCTTAGCCGTTTGATTGAGGCAGGTCCTCTTATTTAGCTGTTAGCCTCTGAAACAATTAGAAATTGTTTATTTGTAGTTTTATCTTAGAATTACTGAATAGTTTAGGTTCAAAAAGACCTCAGAGATCATCTAGTTCTAAACCTCCTGCTGAGGACACCTTTCTCCCACTAGACCAGATTGCTTAATGCCCCATCCAACCTGGCCTTGAACACTTCCAGGGATGGAGCAGCCACAATCTCTCTGGACAACACGTTCCAGTGCCTCAGCATCCTCACGGTGAAGAACTTCCTAAGATCCAATCTAAACCTCCCCTCTTTCAGTTCCAGGCCATCACCCATTGTTCTATTGCTAGAGTCCCTCATAAGAAGTCCCTCTGCAGCTTTCCTGTAGCCCCCTTCGGGCACTGGCAGGCCACTATTATGATGCTTTAATGGTTTGGTGTGGGGTTTTGCATGCATTTGCCTTTTCTCTGATCTGGAGGAACTCATGGTATTAAGCAGTACTTCTTAGAAGTTACTTCTCTTGTTTGCCGAAGATATACGGGACCATTTCCTTGCGCACAGCAGGAATGAAAGAGATGGTGGCTGATTTGTAGTGTTTCATACTGATTTCCACATAGGACATCACCAGTAGTCGGGTGGCAGAGCTTTCTTTTGCTGTTCACTGACTTTTCTGGCTGTTTGGCTGCCTCTGTTTGCACAACTGTAGATCTTCATCGATTGATAACCAAGTCTTCTGTCATCTTCAGTAAAAGGATCTTCAAACTTTAGTTTTACTACTGGGCAGATTTGTGTGAGTGCTGTTCTGTAGATAACTGCTTTTTAAACGTTGTCCCTAAAAAGAATGCTCTTGTCCTACTCAGTTTCAGTGACCCTCCGCCCAAACTCCTTTCAGCTGTTGTTTCTAAAAGGACATTTCTGTCTTTACTTGAGAAAGAAAATGAGGGAGATTCCTCCTTTTCTTCATCAGGAAAATAATGATTAATTATTAACCCACTAAGCGATTGGATATGATCCTAAAGATTGATTACGCTGTTATAAACCATGCCTTACTTTTCCCTTTGCATCTCACGTAAAAAACCACCATAAAATCATAAAGTGATCTGCGATGCAAAGTCTGTATTGCTGCCAACATCAGTCTCTTATTAGAAGACTCGTCTCATCAGAAGACAAATCAATTCTTGCTTCTGGCATCAAAACATGACAAAAAAAGCCCTGTAAACTGGATTTTTGTAAGAGCCAATGTTTCTTTTCTGTAAGATGAAAACCTGGGGCATGAGAGTATGGAAGGAGTATTCCAGACAGGAAACGCTTAGGTTTTCCTAGATGTTTCCTTTAGGATAAGTAAATTTGGGATTGTAGGAGTTAGTGAGATGAAGTGGCCCCTGCAATTTAAAAAAATCCCTGTTTTCAGTTTAACTTTGCTTTCCTTAGCAAATTATCTTTTGAATTCTAGTTTCTTATGTTTTGGCTTCGTTTAGAGACAGATCTGTGTGTGTGTGTGCGCGTGTGTGTGGGTGTATGTATATGTGTCTGTGTGTCTATATCTAAGACTTGAAAATTGTGAAACCTTCATCCAGAAACCATCTATGTTAATATCTTTTGGCTGTGTATCCACCATTATCTGGAATGTGATTAAATCTCATTTACTGCACTGAGCCCAAAGCATGTGTTCAAAGTCAAGCATGTGCTTAAGTGTTTTCTTGAACGCTTTGCCGCATGAGGATGTAAAGGGAATTCATTCTGCGTAAGCAGCCTTTTCCGCGTAGTTGTTCAGCACCATGCCGAAGCTAGAGCTTCTGCTACTCTGTCTTTCTTTATAGTTCATGTAGAAGGAAATGTTGGACCATGGGTATTGAATTCCCTTTTCAATAATGCCTTTTTTCCTGTGGTTATAGCACATTATACTGCTGTTAGAGCAAAGCTCTGTGCCAGGGCTGCAAAAGAATGGAGAAGTGCTCTGTGAAATGGACCAGCATTTCACCACTGGTCCATGAACTTGTTACCTTCCGTGACTGTTAGAGATTTGGCTCAGAGGTCTTATGGTCATGTAGCTTAGATTCCGTTATTTTCTAGAGAAACCTCTTTCACCTGTGCAGTCATTTATAAACCATTAAAGCTAATATACAGCAAAGTCAGTGCAGGGTTCCTGGTTTGGGTTATTTACATTCAGTTTTTAAAGGTGATGAGGTCTGTACCTTATTGCTAGCAAGATAAGACTGTTTAGCATTAACTAGTTGTTTGTCTGTGATAACAATGGCTGTAATGTTGTTGAAAAGGAAGGAAAAAATTTATAGCACTACGGATGAAATATTTTTGAACAAAGCCCATCAGCTAGTTTTAACTTGCTCATATTTTTGTGATTGTGACCTAAAAACATTGGCAGTGTATCGACTCCTTGTTACGGTAATGCACTTGGCGATGCTGAAGAAATCTCCTAATCCTTTCTCGAGAGGATAGGGGCAACTCTCTGCAAACAAAATGTCAAAAATCACATCTAAATTTTTATAGTGAACATTAGTTTCCAGAAAATGGATTTGAGATTATAAATTGCTTCCACCAGTAAAATGTTTTCTCTTTCATTTGGGCAAGGACAACCCCAGGTACCAGTATAGACAGGTACTGACCTGTTGGAGTGTAGTGTAGGAGAGAGGGACCTGGGGGTCTTGGTGGACAGCAGGATGACCATGAGCCAGCAGTGTGCTCTTGTGGTCAAGAGGGACAACAGCATCCCGGGGCGGATCAGAAGAGGGGTNAAACAAAAATAGGATTGTGAGTCTGTCAAACCTCTCTTAAAAAAACCCACCCTCCTATACTTTTCAGCAGTTGTAGGGGTTGACTCTGGCATCAAATGACCAAAAGAAATCAGTTTAAGGAGATACTATGAGGATTTTTTTCCATGTCCTTATACAGCGTGCACCGCAATTCTTTCTGCAACTGTTGGGCACTGCTGGAATCAGTCTACACACAGTTTACACAGTGTATTAGGGCCTTCAAAGGCCATTGGGTCCAAACTTCCTGCTCAAGCAGGACACAAATACCGAAAAGCATAACCACCTAAAAAGTCTAAATCAACTCCACAAAACTGCATCCAGCTGGGTCTGAAGCGTCTCCAGAGAAGGGGACTCCACAACCTCCCTTGGCAACCCCTTCCAAAATGTAATAACCCTGACTTTTTCCTCACATATGAGGAATTTTTTCCTCAGATTGACATGAAACTTCTTGTATTCAAGCTTTCATCCATTACCTCTTGTCCTGTCTGATGCTGCTGAAAAGAGAAGATTCCTTCCTTCTTGGCACCCAGCCCCTCATGGATTTATAGACAGTGATTAAATCCCCTTGGAGCCTTCTTTCATTCAAAATAAAAAGTCCCAATGTTCTCAATCTTGCTTCATAAGGCAGATTGGGGGTTCATTGGGGGTTCCAGACCCCCAATCATCCTCGTACCTCTGCACTGAACTCTCTCAATCAATTCTCTATCTGTCTTGAACCGGGGAGACCAGAACTGCAAAGAGGATTCCAGGTGTGGCCTCACTAAAGCAGAGTAGAGGGGTAGAAGAACCTCCCTTGATGTGCTAGACACACTCCCCTTGATCCATCCCAACACCTTGACCACAAGGGCCCATTGTTGATCCCTTTTTAGTTTGTTATTCACAGAAACTCCAAGATCTGTTGAGGTAGTAAAACCAGATGCCATGAAAATGGGTGTTTTTGGTACTGGAAAAGGTTTGAATTTGCGTTGGAGCACTCAACTGATGACGTTGTTTGGTGGTTTGTGAGACTAGATAACTAGCTCTGGCATCATCATGATAGAAGTTTGGGGTTGTTTCCACTTGCAAACAATAGGCTTTTGCCCTGTGGCAGCTAATCTCAGGCTGTCTTTGCAGCTGGTGGAGTAGATGGGTGCTGTGAGAGGGAGTGGAGAAGCTTACATCTCTGCATGAGAGAGAAAACCTAGGAAATGTGATTTCTTAGGTGAAACACCCTTTGGAAGTCCTTCCACAGATCACAGAAACTGCGTGATGGATTGCAGTTCTGCCACGATGCGCAAAGCTTTGGCAGCCTCTAATTCCATTACTACTTCTGATTATTTTCCACTGTGACTGCTTGTTGCTGTTTTCTATTTATATTCTGCTCGTTTCACTGGAGTGCAAGGTTATACCCAGAACATTCAGCATCTCTGCAAGCCTGTGCGGAGATACTAGGGAGCTGCATTTGCTGTTAATCAGAAGTGTGGGCAGGTAGGGTTTGTTCTGGGGTTCACTGAGTCGGGGGAAAGGTCCCAGTAGAGTTCTATGTGTTTTGGATCAGGCTGATGGTTCTGAAAAGTGCTGGTCATATATTTCAGTATCTGTGAGCATCGAAATGTAAGGTATTTGAGAGTTATTAAAATAAGATGTAGTGTTACAATCTGTGTGAAATGTATTAATTCCAATTTCTTATAGTTGTTTGCTATTACACCGGTGTAATTTATGGTGCCTGCAGCAGCCTGAGGACATGCTGGAAAATTAGATTATTCATTTCAAGTGTTTTATCCTAGTGAGCAAAATTTTAATCAGTCAGTTTTCTAATCCCAGCGCTGTCACTGGCACACTCTGTAAACTTGGCAAGGTCACAGAAGGACTGCGTTGTAGACACAGCCTCGCATCTCGGCTCGATCATTACTGCGCGCGCTTTAATTTGTCTGCCTTAAGAATGTAAAAAAAAAATAGAACTGTAGGAAGGTGCTCCTCTGAAGAACCATCCTGAAGATAATCATAGGTCACAGAGTGTGAGGAATTGGAAGGGACCTCTAGAGATCGTCTAGTCCAAACCCCCTACCGGAGCAGGATCCCCCAGGACAGGCCACAGAGGGCTGCATCCAAGTGGGTTTTAGAACAGCCTGCCTAGAGAGGAGGTTGAGTCCCCATCGCTGGAAGTGTTGAATAGAAGGGCAGATGTTGTGTTGGAGGAGAGGGTTTAGTGGTGCTGATAGGGCTAGGAAAAGGTTGGACTTGGTGGTCTTGAAGGTCTCTTCCAGCCAAAATTGTTCTGTGATGCTATGATTCTTCAGAATTATAGACAGATACATCCCAACACTCTATCAAGAGTAGAATCATTAAGCATCCTACATTTCTTCAAGTAGGTGTTCACTTTCTTTACAGGATAAATGTGAATTTTCCTGTGGCTTCTGGAAAGCATTTCAGCTGAACTGCCACATTAAAAAACCTAAACCTGAACCAACCCAAATCAGTAATTATCAAGTTACAGAAGAAGAGAGCAGAAATTATATGTATGTAATTACATTGTATGTAAAATCATATACATCCATAAATATGCACATAGATGTACACACACACACATATAATACAATGATGTATATAGTAATAAATGTGGGTATTGCAGCTACAAAAATCAGACTAGAGTTAAAAAAATTTACTTAAGTCCTTTGATTGGTAAGTTGAAATGTCTTCAGTTTTGAACACTGTCTCATTATGTGTAGCTTTTCTGTTCTCCAAGTCTCCAAAGCTTGAAATGCTTTTGCTCTCAAGCCCCCCTTTTGCTTCTGTACTGCATCACATACGCTGCCACTGGAGTCTACTGTGTTCTGGTCTTTTCCATGCCTGCAGTACTGTTTCGTTCCTGTAGAGAGGATGAGAAATGGCAAGCAAACAAGACCCACGAATGAAGCTGTAGAATGTATCCCAGTTAAGATGCCAGCCGTCGTGACTGCTTATCCGGGAGTATTTATTACAGCAGGGAGTTTTGGAGTGCGGATCCTGATGACTAATTGTAATTCCGCCGGCCTGAGCGTTCCCGTTTGTCTCGTTTTTGGGTTGCAGTACAACACCCGTTCAGAGACTGTCATCTTGCTGTTGTGTTATAAGACGGTTTTCACATCAAACCTGTGGGACGAGCTCTAAAATACAGTGAGACTGATTTCATAAGACCTACCTTTTGTAATACAGGTTGTCTTCTTCAGTCCTGTGCTGGACTTCAAGAGTTGCAAAGCAACACAAAAAATCTCTTAGGGTGTCTGAACTGGCAAAACTAAAGGAGAGGGAGGTGCAAAAAATCAAGTCGCAGGAGAACCCATGAGAATGCAGCATTCTAATAGAAATGGTTTTGTTGTGACAGAGAAATTGTAGAAAGTCAAGATAAAAATGTTTGGAAGCTACAAATTAGTACAGTCATGTAGTAGCTGGCCCCATCTCTTATCTTTCAGTGCTCTTTAGCAATATTCTTGGTGCTTTCGTTTAGAGAAAACTCAGTACCAGATTTTGAAGACGGAGTTAGTTCTGTCTTATCACCTATTTATAACTCTACAATCAGTAGAAGTCTGCTGACAAAGTTTAGTAGCAGGAATCTTTGTACAAACATGTGAAAACACAGAATGGAAGATTCAATCATCTGAGCTTAGCAGGGCTCTCCAACGCATCTCAATAACCCTTTGGCTTTCCAGACAGACAAGATGCAGAGATAGCTAGCATAAATATGCTAGCAATTTCTTACAAATCTGGGTGCCTACAGACATACTCTGGTGTGTCAGGGTGGGTCTTTTGAGAAGACATCTAATTGTGATTTATTTTGAACATAAAGTGACCTTGATGCAAACAAATAGTGACCTCCCAGTCCCTGAAGGAGGCTACATGAAGGCTGCAAAGGGACTGTCTACAAAGGCCTGGAGTGATAGGACGAGGGGCAGTGGTTTCACATTAGAGAAGGGCAGACTGAAATGGGACGTTAGGAAGAAGTTCTTTAGCAGGAGGGGGGTTGAACGCTGCAACAGGTTGCCCAGGGAGGTAGTTGAGGCCCAATCACTGAAGCTATTCAGTGGGAGGCTGGACAAGGCTCTGGGCAACCTGATCTAGTTAAAGATGTCCTTGCTCTCTGCAGGGGGGTTGGACTAGATGACCTTTGGAGGTCCCTTCCAACCTGAACTATTCAATGAGTCTATGAAATACTGTTTTACAGAAGTGACCTTTTAGCTTTCTTTCTTCGGTTACATCTGGCCACATCCCAGTGACTAGGTTTTCACTATCTTTGTTAGCTGTGCTGGAGTGAATACTCAGGTTCCCACCCTGAGCATGAGCAGAGGTTTGTTGTTAGCTCTGGTAACCTCTTTTGAATGGCAGCATGCAAATATATTTTCTTCACGGCAGCTCCCAGCCCTTCCATCCTCTACAGCACTTTCACAGCTTCCACCTTTCCCAAGCACCAAGACCTGGCTGGCCTTAGCTGCCATACATGCCTCCTGGCAATCTATTTATTCCCATTCCCAAGTGGAGGATTTTTTGGATTAGTTAGTTAGCTTGTTTAAAAACTATTTCTTCACCCTTACTAATATGAGCATTCATCCCAGCAGCTCTACACAGGGACCTGCAAAGACCATCAAATCCAACTCCCCTGCCATAGCAGGACCAAAACTAGGGCAGATCACTCAAAAATGTATCCAGGCAGGCCTGGAAAGGCTCCAGAGAAGGAGGCTCCACAACCTCTGTGGGGAGCCTGTTCCAATGCTCTGTAATGGACAACCCTTCATGGTACTGGCTGCTGGTGGGCTGGTGGGACAGGATTGGGCAGCATTCAACTGTTCTGGTGCTCTTCCAGGGAGTCTGGTTGCCTTAGTGATTTATGACAGTTTCTTTGGGCATGCCTAGCCTCACAGGAAAGTGCTGGAGGGGTCTGAGGGGGTCAAGTGACCCAGAGGAGACACAGAGAAGGAGTGTTGGATTAGCTAAGCAATGTGGGGCCTGGTTTGTACTTGGATTTGGGTACACCAGGTGCTGTGGTCTTACCCTGCTTCAGCAGGGGGTTTGGACTTAGATGACTTTCCCAGGTCCCTTCCAACCTGTAACATTCTGTGGCTCTGTGAAGTGAGCCAGACCTGCTGTGATATGATCCATTCTGCAAGTAAGGATGGAATTGGTACTCAGTTTCCTCTGACCAGTGAGGCTGGTTGCACCAGTACATCAGTGAGCTGAGGACGAGTAGTCAAAGATGGGGCTGCAGAGTTAAAAATACTGCAGTGTGACACCAGAAGGATGCTGTGCTCTTTTATGTAGGGGAAACTTTGTGTACAGAAAACATACATAGTGATTCTTCAATTTTTAAAACTTATTGTTAAAGTTTGAAATCATAGAATCATAGAATCATAGAATCACTACGGATTGGAAGGGACCTTGTAAGATCATCTAGTCCAATCCGCCTGCAACAGCAGGATCACCTGGACCAAGTCACACAGGAACCTATCCAGTTGGGTCTTGAACGTCTCCAGTGAGGGAGACTCCACAACCACCCTGGGCAGCCTGTTCCAGTGCT
>VXBP01007589.1:98622-123855 GCA_013400115.1 Rhinopomastus cyanomelas
TCTCCCTCAGCACACGCGGGTGCATCCCATCTGGGCCCATGGATTTGTGCACATCCAGTTCGATCAACTTATCCCTAACCCAATCCTCATCAACCAAGGCAGGCTCACCTGTTGCCTCAACTTCCTCTGCAGTCTGGGGTCTAATGTCAAGACAACCCTTAACAGTATAGACAGAGGCAAAGAAAGTGTTGAGTATCTCTGCCTTCTGTGCATCCTCTGTCTCCAGGGTAACCACATCATTCAGCAGGGGGCCTACGCTGCCTCTAGTTTTACTTTTACTTGCTATATACTTGAAGAAGCTTTTTTTGTTGCCTTTGACCTCTCTTGCAAGGTTTAATTCCAAGGAGGCCTTGGCTTTTCTAGTTGCATCCCTACATTCCCTCACCAGAGCCTTGTAATCACCCCAAGTGGCCACCCCCTCCTTCCATGAAATCTCCCAGTCAGATGCCTAATGATTGACAGGAGCCTGGAAACATAGGAGATACAAAGGAGGAAATCATAGAATCACAAAATCATTCAGGCTGGAGAAGACCCTTGGGATCATCAAGCCCAACTCTACTCTACAAGTTCACCCCTAAACCAAATCCCCCAATGAAGCCAGGCTCTTATGGTTGGCTCAGATCTAACTACCCGGTGGGATGTCTCTAAGAAGGTGTCCAGCAGAGCAAGCACGGACAGGAAGGCTCACTGGCTGTCTCGAGTGTATAGCTGCACACTTACACCTTTTGCTAATTCAGTCTTCGTGCAAATCTACAGCACTGATCGTCAGCTGAGCATAGAATCATAGAATCATTATGGACTGGAAGGGAAATATCATCTAGTCCAATGGCTAAATCGTTTCTGTTTGCAGACTGAGGTTGGAAGATAGGTTATATGCAGGCAAAAAGAACATTTTTGGATCTGCAGGAACATGTTTTCCACTTCAAGGTAAAAAGCAGAAAAACCTAGCTCACAGGCTCACCTCTAATACACTGGATGCATCAGCCCTGCCTCAGTCTGGATCTGGTGACATAATCTGCCTCTAAATTCACAGAAAATAGTGTCAGGAGTATTATCCACATAAATATTAGCACATGTTTTCTTTTTACTGGCTAAGATAAATCCTCAGGAATATCCTGCCTAGCAGTATTTCACTATGTTTTATCATGTGGCTTCTTTTCATTTGGACTATAACCATGTATTTGTTTGTCCTCTCCATTAAAAAGGTAAGAAAGGGTAGCAGCTGTGTAAACTGGAATGAAATCATGGATCATTTATTATGCAGAGAATTGAGGTAATACTGAGCTACTCCCAAAGGTGGAAACGGAGTGATGCTAAAGAAGCTGGAATGTAATCACAAGTTTTGTTTCTCTCAGAAAAATAGTGTGTTAAAAAGAATATCCACCTGGGGTCCCACTAAGCTCTGAGGAACTTGAAGTGTATCGCGTGAGCTGGCCCAGTGATTTCACATTCTTAACCAGCTAGTACCATTCAGCATTTACCATTCTGCACCGAGACAGGACTAATTTCTCCAGTATCTAATTAGGCTTTTAAAATTCTCTCAATACAGCAGTATTTTGCTGCTTTGGTCTGGTGGAGATCTCCTCAGCATTAATGAACAGAGTGGAGGACATGAGTTCTCAGGTCTTTCCTGAAACTTCTGTAACAGATACTCTACAGAAGTAGCATATTCTACAGCAGCAATAGAGTTTTTGAGGTGGGTAGTTGCAGCTGAAATTCAATTTAAGAATTTTTTGAGTATTTTTAGAAATGCTCATTTCCTTTGCTGAGTGGATACACCTACTTTGCTGGGCCTAACGTTAGATCATAGAATCATTTTGAGAAGACCTTTCAGACCATCCAGTCCAACCGTTAACCTTAAACGGGTTTTTTTCAAATAATAAGTCGTTTTGGAGGATTTTTCTATTTCTGTGCTGTGTTAGCAGGTAGCAGTTTATTCCCTATCCCATTTTCCCTCTTGTTTCACCTGGAGTGATTCAGCAGCAATGCCGATAGGTGAGTGGGGAAGTCGTTAGAGGGAAGGATTTAACTGAACACAGATCCTGTGTGTGAGGCAGGAGCATGAAGGTGGTTCTGGGAAGGAGAGAGGGAAGACCAGGTGCCATCTGACGCTGTGTTTTTTTCATTTTGGTTCAGCTGCCTGAGTGCCCCGAGTCTGTTTTGGCTTTGGTTTTCCTCTGGGCTCTGTTCTGGCACTGCAATGTCCCTGCTGGCCCCAGTTGCTCCTGGGCTGTGCCCCTTCATGCCTGCTGTGCTGGTCCCCCACATCTCCTGGCACTTCTCTGCCGCCGCTGGTCTGGTAGCTCTTCAGCTCTTCGGGTTGTATGGTTTTTGTACATTAGTTCCATCTCCTCTTGTACCCTCGTTCCTCTCGCTATCCCCATTAAAGTTATAGCAATTTATTCCAGTTGCCTCATCTCTCTTACTCTAAAATTCTCCTATTAAAAAGAACCTGTGGTGGTTCCACCTTTAATCCTAAAACCAGGAAAATTTTAAAAAATATTTTTCTGGTTTTTTTTTCCCTATTAAACATAAAATTAGAAATAAAAGTCTAGGTTGAACTACTAGTGGAATAACTGCATTGCTTTGAAAGCTCTACTGAAACTGACCCCAGCAAAACACTAGCATCCAGTACCATCAGAGACAGATTTTCCTGTTCTGGGTGTTTGTACATCTGTCTTTTGCCTTTCTACAAATTCTCAATGATTTTGAAGAATTCTTCAAAAGCCAATGTATTAAGTCCTGGAGACTGGAATGAGTCAG
Source organism: Rhinopomastus cyanomelas (assembly GCA_013400115.1). NCBI lineage: Eukaryota > Metazoa > Chordata > Aves > Bucerotiformes > Rhinopomastidae > Rhinopomastus > Rhinopomastus cyanomelas. The sequence goes on from VXBP01007589.1 coordinate 101,386, forward strand.
CAATCCATTTTAATAAATCACAGAATTACAGAACGTTAGGGACTGGAAAAGATCATCCTCTGCAATCCTCCTGACACAGCAGGATCTCCTAGATCAAGTCATACAGGAACATCTCCAGGTGGGTTTTAAATGTCTTCAGAGAAGGAGACTCCACAACCCCCCTGGGCAGCCCCTTCCAGTGCTCTGTCACCCTCGCTGTGAAGAAGTTCCTCCTCATATTGATGTGGAACCTCCTCTGTTCCAGCTGACACACTTTGCCCCTCGTCCTGAGCAGAGCCTGGCTACATCCTTCTGGCTCCATCTTTCTGACACCCTCCTATTACCTGATTGTGTCATAACTTGATAATTTTTCTCTCAGCTACTTTACTTCCCTCCAATTTGTCTCTTACTGACCACTTGTTATAGAACCCACTGTCACGAAAACACATTTTATTTTTTATATAATTACATAATTAAAAAACCCAGATAAAGTGCTTACTTTATTACTACTATTTATTGCAATAAAAATAGTTGACAAAATAAACCCAGCAGAATCTGAACTACATTACTGCAGCTTAATATTTCATGATGTTTTCTGTAACAGAATCTGCAAAAAAATGTTATCTGGAAGTATTGCACAGAATCCTTCAGGCTTCTAATAAACAATATTTAAACCTTTGAAAATGAAGATGGTGCTGAAAGCACAACAAATTATAAATATTTATAGGTGATTAGTCTGTGCTTGTACAATACTTTGAAAATGAAATGCTCCATTCTCGCTTAATTATGAGTGTCCTTGGAATTAGTAGTCTGGAGAAATGTGAAAGCATATGGATGTTCATTTTAATTTCTGATGCTCTGCTTGGCCTTTTGAGTCTTCCTTCCTCTCATTCCTCTTATAATTTATATTTTCAAGAGAACCAGAAACTGCTGGGTCGCATACACAGAATCACATGAAATGTTTGAGGCTGGAAAAGCCCTCTGAGCTCATCCAGTCCAGCCCAGGACCTAACATCACCACAGCAGCCAGACCAGGGCACTAAGGGCCACAGCCAGGCTGTCCTTCAACACCTCCAGGGATGGGGACTCCACCACTACCCTGAGCAGGTCTGATCACCCTTTCCATGAGGAAGGGCTTCCTAACATCCAACCTAACACTGCCCTGGCAGCTTCAGGCCCTGCCCTCTTGTCCTGGCACTTGTTGCCTGGGAGAAGAGCCTGACCCCCACCTGACTACAACCTCCCTTCAGGTATCCCCAGAGTCTCCTTCTCCAGGCTAAACCTCAGATCTTTCAGCGTCTCCTCATCAGACTTTCACCCCCTCTCCAGCGGAAGAGGGTTCATTTAGTTCATGGTCTGCCTGTACCCACTGCCGTTTTCGCCGGTGCAGTTTAGCCTCTGTGTTTTAGTGAGATTCAGAAATCTCTCTGCTCTTCACAGTTTCAATGGATTGAAGCTAGAAAATTCATCTGGACTGGATTCCTGCACAACGTGGCGGACAAATCCTGGCATATCTCTTGGAATACATGTTTTAGATTAACGCCTGATCTCTGCTTACAGATTTCAGAAAATCTACCTTGTTCTGGTGAGGGGTTTTTTTTGTGAAGCTGGTACCTTCAGTGTAAGCACGTGCGCGTCTTTTTAATTTCTGGATGCTGAGTTTTCTTACATTTCTCTGTCTGATTAAAAAGTTTGAAATCTGTCCACGCAGGCACACTCAGACTGTGGTTTGCTGCACAAACTCTCTCCTGTTTGATTAAAGACCTTCTCCCTCACTGGAAATAGGGAAGTGCCAGTTTTGTAGTTGAGAGATGCGATTTACTGAATTGGGAGTCGTGGTAAGTGGTCTTGGCTTGCAAGCGAACGTGTAATTCAGTTGGTATCGATTCCTTCAGAGATACGGGGTGAACTGGTTGGAAAGGAATTACCTCCTTCTCGTAGTTTCCCTTTCTGTTTGGTGCTGAGGTTGTTAAAAACCCCCCAAACCAACAACTCGCATAGCTGCACCCTCTGCACCCCGTTTTCTGTCTCCACATACTGTTTCTTCCTCAGGACAGATCTGAATTTATCTTAATGCTTTTTTGACTGGCTAATCCAGATTCCGTTATCTCTTCTTGTTGAAGGAATTGTGAGAGGAAATACGTCCCTCATGGCGTTTTCTGCTGATTAAACTTGTTTCTTTTCCGTCTGCTTTCAGCAGTGGTGATCAGCGAACGTCTCTTCCTTACATGGGCTAGGCTGGCTGAGCTCAGAGGTCTTTCCCAGCCTCAGTAATTCTGGGATTGCCACTTTTCCTGATTTCCAGGAAAGTAACACTGGCAATGTCTCATTTGAAGAGCACTTGTACCCTTTGTGTGGAGCAGTATTGAAGGAAAGGAAGAGGAAGTGCCTTCTTGCATGTACATTATCCAGTCATTGAACAGCTTTTTCTTGCCTCTGGTCAGTTCCAACTCTGGATATGTAACACATACGCGTTCTTCTAAACAGCTCAGACTTTAAGCAGGATCTGAACTACATTACTGCTCACACAGCACCAAGGCTGGGGAGGGGATTCCTTTCCTAACACCCTCCCCAAGAGCAGGCTGAGGAATGGTCTGGGCCAGCTAACCCAGACTGACCACATGGCATCAGCCCAAGCGTAAAAGGGAGGGGAAAGAAGGAAGGGAGGAGGCATTCATTGATGGTCTTCATCCTCTGGAGCAACCCCCTGTGGGGGCCCTGCTGCCTAGAACAGCTTCTGCTGGGAGGAAGTAGAGGATAATCTTTACTGTTTGCTGTCATAGAATCATAGAACCATAGAATCATTACGGACTGGAAGGGACCTCGAAAGATCCCAAAGTCCCAAGTCCAATCCCCCTGCAACAGCAGGATCACCTAGACGAAGTCACACAGGAACACATCCAGGCGGGCCTTGAACATCTCCAGTGAGGGAGACTCCACAACCACCCTGGGGTCATTTTCACATGGCTTTTGCTTCTGCTTTATTAAGTTGTTATAAAAACAATTAAGTTGTTGTTATTAACTTCTCATGATGGTTTTTCTCTCCCCTGGCCATCCAAGGAAGGGGTTTGACAGAGAGGCTCTGGCAGGCACCTGGCCCCCCAGCCAGGGCCAAGCTACCACAACCAGCACTGGTAACATCAGTTGTTTATTAGGGAAATAACCTAAAAAGATCATCCACTCCAGTCCCCCTGTCACAGCAGGATCTCCTAGATCAAGTCACACAGGAACATGTCCAGGTGGGTTTTAAATGTCTCCAGAGAAGGAGACTCCACAATGCCCCTGGGCAGCCCCTTCCAGTGCTCTGTCACCCTCACTGTGAAGAAGTTCCTTCTCATATTGATGTGGAACCTCGTGTGTTCCAACTTACACCTGCTGCCCCTTGTCTTATCACTGGATGCCACTGAGCAGAGCCTGGCTCAATCCTCTGACACCCACCTTTTCCATATTTATCAACATTAATGAGGTCACCCCTCAGTCTCCCTTCTTCCAAGCTCAGGAGACCCAGCTCCCTCAGCCTTTCCTCATCAGGCAGATGTTCCACTCCATCATCTTTGTGGCTGTGTGCTGGACTCTTCTCAAGAAGTTTTCTCAAGTCCTTCTTGAACTGCGGGGCCCAGAACTGGACACGGTATTCCAGATGTGGTCTCACCAGTAGTAAACGGGGAGATCTCTCTCGATCTAAGACCAGATAGTTGTCTTAGATCTGACAAAATATTCTGTCTACTGTCTGTCTGTAAACTACGTTGTTTTAGGTCTGTTGTGCCTTTCCATTTCTGTCTTAATACTTGCCACTCCACGAGTTCTTTCAAGCTTTTCAACATTTACCAGCAGTTGCTTTGTATTTTCTTCCAGATCATTGAAAACAGCTCTTAGCATTTACAAGTTAGATATTGATTAGCCTGTATTGGAAATATCTCAATTAAACAGACACTCCTCCTTTATAGCTGAAGAGGAACGTGGGATACATTTATAGCAACTGTAGCTAATAACTGCGGTATCATTTTAAAATAAACTTGAACAATTTAAGTAGTATTCAAGGTGTTGTATTCAATACAGGCCACCCGTGATGCCAAGAGATCAGCACAGGACCAAATGCCTTGCTGTCACGTAAGAACAGTGTATGAAACCACTTTCTTCCTTCAATAACTGCTGTAAAGTTGCAGCCAGAGTGCTCAGTCCTCCATTTCCATGAACTCAATTAAACCTTCCTGGAAGATGAGACAGGCACATTTCACGATTCTTGTTTCTAAGGATAGGATATGAGCTCTGAAATGATGTTTAAATTTTAAAATGACAGTTCATTCTAAGCTTGCAGAAGATTACTGCATTATGATATTCCTGCTCGACCATGAAGAATAAAAGCTGATGCTGACAAATAGCGTCAGGTGGTTTAGTGAAGGGGATGGTGGCATCTCTGTGTCCTTGCTGGTTTGTTCCTAACGAAGGAGTTCCAAAGCAGAGTCAGCTAAGCTAAGTGGGTGCATATTAAGGGGCAGGCTGCCATCGGTGACAGTGTTGTGGGTGTCTATTACAGACCACCAGATCAGAATGAGGAAGTTGATGAGGTCTTCTACAGGCAGCTGGNAATTAGATGATCTTCCGAGGTCCGTTCCAATCCCTTACGAGTCTATGATTCTAAGCCAAGTGAGAGTGGCTATATTGCTTTTTCTCCTCCCATTGCCCAAACCTGTATCAACATGATCACAGAATCACAGAACTTAGGGATTGGAAGGGATCTCAGATGATCATCTAGTCCAATCCCCCTGCCACAACAAGATCACCTAGATCCAGTTGTACAGGAACATATCCAGGCAGGTTTTAAACATCTCCAGAGAAGGAGACTCAATATCCACTTGCATCTATGCTAAGCAGGCTTGGGGGTTTAAACTGGCTCAAAACCATGAGCATGGTGATGCAGGTGATTCAGGAAGGTGTCCAGGTTCATGATTTTGCAGTGTTATATTGACAGTGTCTAAATAAAATATTTGGGTTTGTCTAGCTGCATTTTCTGCTGGAGTCAGTGAGATTTACCTTACTGCTAAGGATGGACTGAGAAAGTTACTCAACTGCACATGACCTTAATGAGGTTGTGCTTACTGAAGAGTTCAAATGTCCAAGCAGTGGTCAGGACAGAGAGATAATTCTTCATCTTATTGCCCATTAATTTTTGTCATGCAGCCACTATCTCAGTGACAGTTTTTTATTTGTGATGAAGAAAATGTTCCTATGTGAGCAAACGTAGGATTTACACAGAGAGAACTGTGGGCATTTACAAGCTGGAGTTATGTGTATTCTGTGAGTAAATTGTTAGAAATCAAATCTGTGCTGTTGTCTTCCACCAAAACGTACGATAGGAAGGGCTCAGTACGCTGAAGCACTTTGTTTGTAGCTGCTGTGGGCCACACCATTACGTGTCTACACGCAGTACCTCAAGCTGTAATGTGCAGACAAGTCTCCTTTTAGTAATTTCCACTGTTTTCTCTCTTTATATAAATGAAGACAAGAAATAACACAGAAGAAATAGAAGTTCTCCTCTGTAGACAGTAGTTTTTACTTCGTTTGTGTAGCTACACCCCAAGTCGTTTCTGTCCAGCTGACTGTCTCAACACTGAAACTCCTCTCTCAGCTAGCCACATTCTGGAATTGCTGGGAGTATCTTCCAGTCTTTCCTCTCCTCATTCTCTTTGTACCACTGGCCTTGTGGATTCAGGCTCTGCAGTCCCAGCACATCTTAAGTGCATTAGCCTGCTGTTTATCTGTGCCTTGGAAAGACGTGGTCCACTTGCTCAGAGCAGCTTGGAGCAACGTGTGCCATCATGGAGAGCAGCACCTGTGTGAATAATTTTAGGGCTGCAGCACAGACCAGTGGCTCCTGAAGGAAAAGGGCCAGCAGCTCACTCCAGAGCAAGCAGCAGGTCCCATCCCCCCACTGCAGTGAAGGGAGCAGGGCAGCCCGGGGTTGCCATTGCCATTGCCAGGCAGGGACACAGGGATGGGTTGCACTCAAGGTGTGGCCAGGAAGCCATACTGTTAGGTTGTCCTTCCACAGGATTGTGTTTGGGCTACTTGTTTGTGAGGTGGTGTGGTCATGGACATGGCAGGGGCGGACATGTGATCTTTTGGGTCCCTGGACAAGGGCCCAGGAAGTTACTGCAGAGCTATCTCACGTACAGTGGGAAGAGCTGAAGACGGGCGGGTGAGCTGTTGGGTGCCTTTATCAAGGACACTAAATTGCTAGGGAGGTGAGAGAAAAGGCACTGAAGTGAGGACTTGTTTGTGTCCTTCACTGAAGCTACAAATTCTGGAATGCTGCCTGCTTTAATTCACGTGACCCATTTCATTTTTAACCTGTTTTATAAAACCTCTCATGCAGGTTTATTTTCGTCTGCCCAGTTGCTGCCCTTCTCAAGTGTGGTCTGTGCTACCTGTTCTGGCACACCGATCGGTTCTCTCTACGGTCTGTTCCCACTGTTTCCTATAGGAACTGGCTCTGTTGTAAAAGATGTCTAAGATATTTTCTGATTAAGGAAGATTAAGTTTATTTACTGGTTAAGAGTAGCTGAGGCCTCCTGAGTCCTTGTGGACACACCCCTCTACAGAGATGCTACAGCCTACAGTCAAGCCAGGCTCAGAATTTATACGGAAGAAGACTCTCTGTGTAATTAGTGCAGTAATTTACCTCTGCTGAGCTACCTATACACCTAAGTGTAAAATGTTTGTCCATTACACTTCTCGCTATTGAAGCTCTAGTAATTTTACCTACAAAATACACGCTATCACGACTGCTGTTAGAACGGGGACCTACGCTGTCTGTGCCGTAGATAAGACTGTGTCAGCTCATGGTCCTTCATACAGTGGGTGTTGTAGAATACTAAATAGCAGTAACAGATTTAAAATATAATTACAAGTGTTTGACTACATTCATCCACGGCATAATGGGGCAGCTGTATTATTAGGCTGTCCTAAGGAAATTGAATTACTCTAATAAATGGAAATGAGTTATTTAATTGGAAGACTACTTGCATAAAATAGGCCAGTGCTAAGTGACCAGCTGTTAAATAGGTGTAAAATCTAATCTCTAAGTTCTGGGTCAAGGATGGATGCGTTCTTGCCAGAGCTTTTCATATTTGGGCACTTAGCCTATATATAAATGTTTTGCAGTCAGAGAAGTTTCAAGGGCTGAAAACTCCATCTTGATTGAATAATTTTCCTTTTTCTGACTTTTTATTTGAAAACAAACTAGTTACTGTCTTACAACAAAATCAATAAATTCACTTACATTGAAATTGAGAATAAAAAGTCAGATGATGCAGCTTTGTTTCATAAGGGCAATGCCACTGTTGGACTTGTGGTATTTCCCAGATGGTTTCTTTCACTGCTAGCTTATTTGGTGTCAGCAGCTTGGAGATAATTCAGTGCAGAAGACAGAATTACAAACCATCATCATCTCAATAACCTATGCATTCACTTTATCCGCAGAAACGCGATGGATCTCTATCGTCTCAGAACATTCTGTATCTTATTTCATCTGGGGTTCAACTCAGATGTCTGTAAGTGCTCCTTCTCCTTTGGAAAATAAACTCAACTCCTACAACACCACAGCTTTCGGAAAGCTCAACTGGAGAAGAGTTTCTCAGCAAGAGTCTTCATTAGAAAAATGTTTCCTGAAAGGCACCTGTCTGTGATGATCCCAGGACTGCATTACCTGGGAAGGCTGTGAGGAGTCGTCGGGCTGACATCCCCCTCTCTCTGCAGTGTGCTATCACACGAGAAGGTAGGGAGTTCTTTCCTTCACAAGTGGCTTTTAAATGAGAAGGAATTCGCAACATTACTGTCATCAAAATATTAGATTTTAATCTGATTTTCAGTTTTTTAACATTGAATATGGCATTTTTGTGGAAAAACTGGCTGCTCGTGGCTTGGACCTTTGCTGGGTTAAACAATGGTGGGACGATTGGACTCACAGAGTAGTGGGGAATGGAGTTAAATCCAGCTGGCAACTGCTCACAAATGGTGTCCCCAGGTCTCACTGTGGGGGCTGCTCCTGTTTAATAGCTTCACTGATGATTAGAATGAGGGGGTTGAGTGCACCCTTGGTAAGTTTGCATGTTACATAAAGTTGGGTGAATGTGTTGGTCTGCTTGAGGGTAGAGAGGAAATGGCTTCAAACTGGGTCAGGAGAAGTTTGGGTTAGACATTTCGCCTGGAGAAGAGAAGACTCAGAGGGGACCTTCTCCCTCTCTACGAGTCCCTGAAGGGAGGTTGTAGTCAGGTGGAGGTCAGGCTCTTCTCTCAGGCAACCAGCGCCAGGACCAGAGTGCAGGGCCTGAAGCTGCCGGGGGAGGGTTAGGTTGAATATTAGGAAGCCCTTCCTCATGGAAAGGGTGATCAGACCCTGGAATGGACTTCACAGGGCAGTGGTGGAGTCCCCATCCCTGATGTACTGAAGGACAGACAGGCTTGTGGCCCCTAGTGTCCTGGTCTGGCCGCTGTGGTGATGTTAAGTCCTGGTGTGGGCTGGATGAGCGGAGAGGGCTTTTTCAGCCTCAAGCATTCTGGGATCCCGTGGTTACATAATTAAAAGGATTGAACAGGCCTGAATTCTCTGGACGAGTTTAAAAGTTGTGTAGACCCAACATGGTAGAGACATGGTATAACGGTAGGCTTGGCAGAGTTAGTGTAATGGTTGGACTCAAGTATTTTAAAGGTCTTTTCCAACCTAAACTGGCATGATGATCCTCAGAAACCTACTTGTTTTCTCACAGCGACCTCTGAGTCGCTCCTATGTGGAAGAATATGAAGCAAGGTGTAATGTGACTCACATGACTGCTCTGTGACGTTCATGTAATGTCTTGTGGTTGGTCATAGCTTGGGCTCAATTTATTTATTCCATAATGTGGATGGGAATTTTAATTTGTGAAGTTACAGAGTTATTTTTTCTTGACTGAAGACCCTGAATGCTGTCTTTCAGCAGAGGACACCTTCTCCACACGTCTCTGAGTTGATTTGCTTTGAAGACTGGTATTGAATACCCTCTGAAACATGAATGTTCTGGCTTTGTGTGTTCCTTTGCCATCTGCTAAAAAATTAATGTCATAACAGACATCACAGAAATATTGCCAGCTTTTTCAGGCCTAGCCAGCTGATGAACTTAAGAATTTTCACTAGTTCTGCTTGAAGTAAAGCAAAAGGGCTGCTGGATGCAGATCTCTGAAAGAAGTTATCTGTGTTTCCTTTTCTGTAGAATAAATGTTGAAACCAGTCAACAATGAGAAAACTATTTGCATTTGGGGAAAATGCCTTCAGACCTTACTGCTTTAGCCTTGTCAAGTATTTATTTAGAGATAAAAAGCATGAAGCCTCTAAGTACTGCCAAGTGTAGCCCAGCTCCAGCTTCTTGTTGTCTTTAACCACTGACCCTTTGTCTGTATTCTGTTCTGGTGGCCCAGGTACGACAGTGCTAGGAAATCTGTCAGGTTCTGAAAGAATAAAATGACCTTTTGAATTCAAAGAACATTTAATAAGAATTGAATAAAAAAGTCTACCTGAAACTCAAAAGATCCATTTTTTGGTCTAGATTTGTTTACTTTTTCTTTTCCCCATCAAGAGAGTGTACTGACTTTCAGTCACTCACCCCTCATTTCAAATACTGTGAATGAAACCAGCTTCTCCACAAGTATCCACACAGCTTTTAGACAGACGACTGAGCCTAACTGCATTTGTCTAACTCTGGGTATCAAAGTATCTTGAATCAAACCACAGCAAACAGGAACACATGGAGGAGACTGTCCCTGTGTAAAAGGTGACTTGCAACTTGCTCTGGTTCTTTGCATTGACTAAGTTTGGGCCCAGCAAGGAGGTGTGACTGCTAAGTGGTGTGGCTAAGGGAGAAACTGAGAGAGTTTCTAGAGAGACAATATCTAGAGCAAAGTTGTTCCTACAAAGACAATCCCTAAACAACAGAGAAAAGTGAAGAAAAGAATCTCTGAACAAAGAGGGGTAAAAACAATCTCTGATTTCTGTTTTCATGAACTCACACTTTCTTCCAGTTCTGGTACCCTGTTCCTCGAGTTAGTTGCACAGTGATAGCTGACATAATCTCTTTTTCTGTGTGTCTTCCTGCCTGTGGTGGTGAAAGAAATGGACAGTATTAACAGTTCTCTGCCACAGGTAAAATTCCAATTCTCTAGGAGGTGATGGGCCAAGGCAGATCTCAGACATTTTACTTTCTCCTTTAAAGAAAGCTTTCTGAAACTTTGAACTCCACTTGCCAACAAGAACACAGCTACTGGGTTGCATCTATTTTAGTATTTTCTTAACTTGGGAGCACTTCTTCTGGAGCACAAGGACAAGACAGCTACAGAAAGGATAGCATGAGCACCGCTACATTAGCTCACTGCGGTACGTTTTCATGCTCAGCATGAAATCCCTGTTTCTGCGTGTTGGAGTAGGCTTGAGCTGCTATGAAATGGAACTCAGGAAAGATTCAGGGACTTCTAAAAATATAAGACCTCCTGAGTGTGTTCTCTCACCTAACTGAATATGTAAGCAGACTCAATGCAATTAATACCCAGAGCAGGTCTGGCACAAGACGTGTGAGTAATCCCATTCTCGTTATGTTTATGAAACAGCCTGAATACCATTAAATAAACTTTTCCCTAAAATAATCAGCTACATAACTTCTTGTAACCTTCAGGACAATTTCTTTTTTCAGATACTTGTGACATTAGGTCTCCTGAAGATGACTTGATATCATCAGAACGGTGCAACACATTAGCATTGTACCTGTTCAATCCCACAAGTGCGGGCCGGTAGATACATGCATGGTAGCCCTTGGCCATGGCAGTCTTTCCAAGTGCTCTCCTCCCCATTAAGTTTTTCTGAAGATACTGTTGTATTTTCTTCTGAATGTAATTGCAAAGAAAAGTGTCACAGGCATGCAATTTTGGTAGTATCTTCTTCCCTTATGAGTCCTTACTGCTGAAATCAATGGAGCTTGGGATTTGCTCAGGAACTTCGGCACCTCTTTAATGTTTTCAGGTAGTAACATCTGTGCAAGTTTATGACTTCGTGCTCTGCCTTAGCGTTAGTCCTGGCCAGTATTTCTGGTTGCTAAGTGGTTGTACTTTTAGAGTAAGGTCCTTGCACATTGCAAGAAGCAAAAGAATTGCTGTTATTTAATATTTCATTGAGCAGAGCTGCAGAAATAGATCTACTTCTATCAGACCCATACAGGGTAAGAACTTGCACTGAATATTCAAAACTAAGCAATATACGGGGTTTTTCTCCTCAAGCCATGACAAATGTTTCCTGTCATTTTCTACCTTCCTTTAAAGATGGTCACGCTTCTGGGTTTAAACAGCTTTGGATCTTCTTGCAGAGCCAATTATTTCAGCTTTGCCACCTACCGTGGTGGCTGGCTGAGGGGACAAGACATACAGAAAGGGAGAAGAGATGGAGGTGAAAAAAGGGTGGCTTGAAGAAAAGGAGAGAGTAGATCTTGGTAACAGTAGTCACCTAAAACACCCCTCCTTCAGGCAATGGCTGAAAAGGAATCTAGCATGTGAAGCTTGTGATCATTTTTGCTTGTACTTATGCGAAGGTGCATTTGTATAGAGGCTGTGTGAGAAAATCTGTTACAGAACAATTACGCATAGTCTCCATGGAACCTTTGCCATCACCAGACACTGTATCTTGTGTATTAATAGCAGAATGGTTGATCTTTGAACAGACTCTGCGGTGTACAAATGAATCTGCAGTCTGGCAGGGCTACTGGTTTTGCTAATCTAGACAGAGAGCAATTAGGCAGCATCGATTTCTGGAGTGTTTTCAGGATAATTATCTCTGTCTGACTGTACTCCATCACTGTCTTGCTGTATGGCTTTATATAGCATACTCAAAGTTTAGTGGCATCTAGGTATGGCAAACAAATGAGCTATGAATTTTCTAAAGGTGAAAGTGCTAATAAAACGACTAAAGATGAAATAAGAGTGCCAAATTTGAGACTTGGCGTGCAGAGAAAGTCAAGACAGTATCACCTGGGGAAGCCACAGGATTATCAGCTGAAAAGCCATGGGATTAATGCTAATATTCAGTCTTTTCATAAAGGATGTGTAGCTGGTCTTTGGCAAAACAGTGTACCGCAGGCTGAGGAAGTTACAGATGTGCTGGGGAAGTGCCCGACTGGACACATCAGCAGACGGGAACTGGATGCACAAGCTGGATTCAGGAATGCATGGTCACAGTGAGGGTGACAGAGCACGGGAACAGGCTGCCCGGGGAGGTTGTGAAGTCTCCTTCACTGGAAATGTTTAAAACCTGCCTGGATGTGTTCCTGTGTGGCTTGATCTAGGTGATCCTGCTGTGGCAGGGGGGTTGGACTGGATGATCTTTCGAGGTCCCTAATGACTCTATGGTTCTATGGTTCTGTGATCCTGTGAAGCCTTTCTCTGCGCTTGAATGTACAGAAAGAAATCTTGAAATGTTGATGCCAAAGTGCTTGTTTTCCACATCTGGCTTTCACGTTTTCCAGCAAAAATTCTCTCTTGATTGAGAAGCTAATGACATGTTAATAATAACGAAAACAAAGAGACTGGACTCAGAGGAGAGTTCTGAGTGCAAGTCAGTGGAGAACAGGATTAGGGTAATTTGATTAAAACAGAATTTGCAAAAATGTGTAGACGTATTGAATGCAAAATTAAGGGAACATCCTGACTGTCCTAAATACAGAGAAGACCAAAGCCATGCAGCCTGCCTGCATCCCCCTGCAGATGATATGAATTTACTCATGGCACTGAAATTGCTGACTTCTAACCTGTGTGAAATCAACACAACCACATTTTAAATGCAAAAGTAGGAGTGATCTGTGATTTCAACGTGATCTCTTATAAAAGGCAGTCTAAATTAGGGGAAACAAGAGCACTGCTGCTCTGGGCTTGGCACTTGATCTATAGGGATATGTGCATCAATGATGTTTTTTCTGTCAGGTACTCAAGTGCAGTCAGACTACGTGGGCTAACTGAGTGGAAGTTGTATAGAACGCACCGCACCAGTGCCAGAGAGTCGAGAGGGTTTCACAGAATGGATTGGAATTGACTGAGTTCTGAATCCCTTTCTATTCTTTACTTTCACATACAGAACACAGTTGCATTCCCCTTTGCTTTACTGAAATTAGGGGACTTGGTTTTCTTCCTAGTGTTTAGTTTCTCTCTGAAAACTGTGTTTGCAAGACAGAGACTTAAATCATTTCTGTTAGTACCCATATAATCTCACTGCAGTGCGCTATGGGTGAGGTGGAGCTGGAGATGCTCATTCCTCTATGTGCCAGCATGCTGAACTGCCATGGCTGTATCTTGGATCAATGAGCACCTTCAGCTCTACCCCATCCACAGTGGACCGCAGTGAGACTGCGTGGGCACTAGCAGAGACAGAAAGCTTCCAAATCCATCTGTGCGTAAATGCGGCTCAAAATCTCAAACATTTTCATCAATTAGAATGTGTTAATGTGTGGAAGTAAGTGTGGAGCGAGTGCTTACGGTGAGCTGAAGAGGCTGAAGAAACACACACTCCTTATAGTATGCATGTTAGAATGGTTTTACTCTCTAGGGTACCTCTAGAACAGTTGTGTGTGTAAATTCCTAGTAAGATAATTTCTAAAGCAACTTTTATGCTTAAAAGAGATTTAGTTTTCTCCATCTTTGTAGGACAAAGAGATCTGGAGGTCCTGGTGGCCAGCAGGATGATCATGAGCCAGCCAGGGGCCCTTGTGGCCAAGAAGACCAATGGCATTCCAGAGTGGATTTGAAGGGGATTGTTTAGCAGATCGAGAGACGTTCTCCTCCCCCTCCACTCTGCCCTGGTGAAACCACATCTGAAATATTGTGTCCAGTTGTGGGCCCTTCAGAACTGCTTGAGAGAGCCCAGTGCAGAGCCACAATGATGATGAAGGGAGTGGAACATCTCCCTGCTGAGGAAAGGCTGAGGGACCTGGGTCTCTTGAGCTTGGAAAAAAGGAGACTGAGGGGTGACCTCGTTAATGTTTATAAATATGGAAAGAGTGGGTGTCACAGAATCACAGAACATTAGAGATTAGAATTGACCTTGAAAGATCATCCAGTCCAGTCCCCCTGTCAGAGCAGGATCCCCTAGATCAAGTCACACAGGAACACATCCAGGCAGGTTTTAATTTAAATTTAAATGTAAATGAAAACAACCTTCCTGGGCAGCCCCTTCCAGTGCTCCATCACATTCACTGCGAAGTTGTTCCTCCTCATATTTATGAGCCCACATGCAAGTGAGCTGTTGACCATAGCATGGTCTTCTTCTGCTTCTGCCAGGTTGACGCTTCTTTTATTTTTCTCCCCCATGCACCACCAAGCAGATGGCTGGCTGCCTCACTGCTTGCCCAGCCATGTCCCTTCTCAGCTTCACCCACGAGAGAGAGATTCTGAGTCCTAGCGAATCCCTCTTTACTCTCTCAGGCCTTCCTGGATCAGGAGACTCCTGACCACCTTAAAAACCTCCAGAAATACCAGGGTTTGGGACACCGGCAGCGGCTGTCTCCCTCTGCACGGTTTGAGTGCTGCTTCCGGCTTTCCCACGTTTGAATCTCCCGCGATTTCTGCCCAGCCATGTCCCATCTCGGCTTCACCCACCAGATTCTGATTTCTGCACAGGGGAGTTGTGGAGTCTCCTTCTCTGGAGATGTTTAAAACCCATTTAAGATGTGTTTCTGTGTGACTTGGTCTAGGTGATCCTGCTGTGGCAGGTGGATTGGACTGGATGATCTTTCCAGGTCCCTTCCGATCCCTGATGGTTCTATGATTTCTGTTGGATCTCTCTTTTCTTCTTCGAGCTTCCCTGGATCAGGAAACTCCCCGACCGCCTTAAAAACCTCGAGAAATAGCAGGGTTCAGGACACCGGCAGTGGCTGTCTCAATCTGTGCAGTCTGAGGATGGAGCCAAGCTCTTCTCAGTGGCACCCAACGATAGGACAAAGAGCAACGGGTGTCAGCTGGAACATAGGAGGTTCCACATCAATATGAGAAGGAACTTCTTCACGGTGAGAGTGGCAGAGCACTGGAACTGGCTGCCCAAGTGGGTTGTGGAGTCTCCCTCTCTGAAAACATTTAAAACCTGCCTGGATATGTGCCTGTGTGACCGGATCTAGGGGATTTGGCTGTGGCAGGGGGATTGGACTGAATGATCTCCTGAAGTCACTTTCAAACCTGAATGTTCTGTGAAAACTCTGTGGAGTGTGTGGTCCACTCCCATAGTGGTTTGGAGTCCAAGCTGAACTGCAGAGTGACATTGCAGAAGATGTCTGCAGTATGTGCATATGTTTGTAGTTCTCCTGAGGATTTTGCTGTGCTGTTGTAGAAAGACATAATGATTGGATGTCTGAAATGTTAAATCTTTGTTATATCGCTTGCCTTTTTCATAGGGAGAATCGGTGTAAACAAGTTGCTGTCCTGGACTGACTCTGTGAGCAGGGCTTTGGAGAATGAGAAGAGGGAGGGCTTCTCATCTCTCTGGTAAGACCTGGGGTAATGATTGGACTATTAATTATTTCTCCTCGCAAGGCAAATAAGAACGTGACTGTGTTTCTACCTGTTTACATTATCTTTACTGCATAATTCTTAGTGTATATTCTTTGATAAATTATGGAGTTCTGCAGAATCTAGGAATAAAAGTTCTGTTTGATTCCTCATTGAGATTTTTATGTTGTTTACTGTTGACTCTTCAATACACAGATAACGGAACCTTCTTATATTTATATCCTTACTAGTTTAAGCTTCTGATTTTTTTTTCTCCTTTATTTTAGTTGTCAAACTGATAGTTATATCCTGGGATGTCCATTCAGGCCATAAACCCAAACTAAATCACCACTGAAATGTAGCAAACCAATACTGAAATCTAGATAAATAACTAAATAAACTTAAGATGCACTTAGAGAACTTCTAGAGTACCTCCTCTGCCTTTTTAAAACATCATTTATGCAGTAGCCTACCACACCTACAGAAAGAACAAGGACTTTGCTTGCCTTGACCTAAATGAAGTGGTGATCATTTCCAGCAGCTGAAGATCTAACCCAGTTCCGCTCCCAAAAAGCAGCTTTTTCCCTTTGTTCTATCCCAATCAAAACGCCATAATCATTCTGTGCCACCGTTTGCCTTGTCATAGCATCTCTTCTTGTGAAACTGCACAGACCTGGGCTGTGCAGCTGCATCCCCATGCGTCCCACCTGGGTTAGAGACTCTGACTGTGTTTCAACCAAGAGCTTTTATCTAAAGTGTCAGGCACAAAGGGAGGGTTTAACAAACCCATTGATGGATCTGCAGGCAGCGAAACTGATCTGGGGAAGAAAGGCCACAAGTCACCAAGGCAGGGGAAGAAAAGGGGAATGGTGTAGCCGACACTTTCCAACTTTTCGAATCCAGACTTTTGAACTTTTCTGCAGAAAACACAAAACTGAAACTTGCAGACTCTGCTCAGCTTCTAAAGCACAACACTATGTGAATTCTTGATTTCCAAGAGCTGTCACTGAGCTTATCCCATGAAGGCTTCTGTCATTCCTAGTTATTTCACAACAGTTCTAGAAACCGGCAGTGCGACTCATAGAATCACAGAATGTTGGGGCTTGGAAGGGACCTCTAGAGATCACCTAGTCCAACCTCCCTGCCGGAGCAGGATACCCTAGGACAGGCCACAGAGGACTGCATCCTGTGAGCCTGTCCTAGATGATCCCTAGTCTGGACATATTTTATGTGTCCAAAACTAACTAGTGAAGCAGCTAGGTTAAAACATGTTAGATAAACCTATTTATGTTAACATAATTTATTTAGTTATTTAATGGAACCCAGAAGTGCAGCCTCTGTGACAGAACCAAACTTCAGCAAGTATGTGACCGATACTCGTGATCAGTGAGCAGCTTTCATGAATTTAACTTTAAAATAGCGTACGCTTTATGATGTGTTGCAATTACCCACCATGACAGCCACACTCCACATTGTTTTAATGGCAATGTCAATGAAATACCTGGAAGTGACAGAGTTAACTCCACAGAGCAGCCCACAGGCAGAGGAGCAGACAGACTGGCATGGCTATGAGGAAATGAGCCAGACCAGCCTGCTCCTCCACACACAAAAGACAATGAAGCTTCACAGAAGTCCTTCTCCTTGTCTCTCTGACACCTGTTGTTCAGCTACAGGATGTCTGCAGGCAGTGTCCCAGTTACTTAGTCTTTACCAGTAGGGACACATGTACACTGTGCAGTGCTGCCGTGGAACTTATTTGACTGCCACACCCACAGTACCAGCTCGTTGCAGTCACCATGACAGAAGTAGCTCTGTGAAGAACCCGAATGAAGCCTTCACTTCATTTCCTATTATTACCAAGGCAGTTTGTTTATTGTAATGACTTCAAGCACTTCCAACAAGAATAGGTGATTTAGAAATTCGAGGGTCTAACACAAAGAGGTTCCCAACCCAATTGCTAATTGCTAATGTTTATTCAGATAGTTAATTCTGACTTTGATGTGTTTAAAAACATATTTTGAAGTGATATTTTACACAGTGTGATAATTTAGCATACAATGGAAGGTCGTAGAGGTAGAGAAAGGATAACATTTTTCTGCCTTTTAATTTTTTGTAAGGCTCATCCTTGGAGTTAACCTGTGCTGCTTCTATACCACACAGCGTTCCTGGGATTCAGACCATACACAAAGGTAAAGAAGAGTACGTTCTGTGATGGTGCAGACAGCAGGTGTTACCTGATGAACACATCCTGAGTGTTAGAAAATGAAAACAAACCGGAGGTTTTCGATGGGGAAGGTATTGAAAACAATTCCTCATGCTGAGAGTATTATTTCTAATGTTCTGCAGAACTTCAGAAGTCTTACAGTACTGATGCTGCATAAACTGAAATGTTCTTTAAAAATAAATTAAAAACTGTCCAAGCTTTTTGTAAATCCATAAATCTCAGGGACAGCACTTCCCCTGTTGAATAGGATTTACTATCTTAGTTGAAACTTTCATGATGTGTCCTTGAAACCCAAAGTGAGAGGAGTCTGTTCTCCTGTGAGCTATGATACGTATTTCTTCGCATTTGTGAGCACGTACCAAGAACTTGGCTGACTGACAGCGCTCTTGCCGAGTCACATCATGCCCCCTACTGTGTTAGCCAATTAAGGCTTGATGCTAGAATTGCTTATTTGGGCATCTTTCAATCCAGACAACACCCACATGTCCTGGCCACTGTCTGTCCTCAAGAGATTTAGATACTGCCATGAAAGTTGGTGCTTTGCCTCAAGTTGTGCCAGAGGGTGGTTTATGTTTACAGTGAGGGTTGTTAAGCACTGGAATAGGCTCCCTAGGGAAGGGACTGAGTCACCATCAGTGAATGTGTTTAAAAATTGTTTGGATGTGGCGCCTGGGGACAGGTTTTAGTGGTGGGTCGTTAGAGATAGGATAGTAGGGTTAGATCAAGGTTGGGCTTGATGACCTTGAAGCTCTTTTCCAACCAGAGCGATTCTCCTATCAGTCAGGTTTCCGCATGAGGCACTTGGTCTAGGTCTGGTCTGTGATGCTGTGGCCTAATACTTGTTGGTATCTAGTCCAGCTTTAGTTCTTGACCACAACTTGTCACAGAATACATAGAACCATAGAATCATTAGGGATTGGAAGGGACCTCAAAAGATCTAGTCCAATCCCCCTGCCACAGCAGGATCACCAAGACCATGTCACACAGGAACACGCCCAGAATCCTCCTATGTTCCAGCTTACACCCATCGCCCCTCATCTTGTCACTAGATGACACTGAGAAGAGCCCAGCTCCATCCTCCTGACACCCACCTTTCACATATTTATAGACATTAATGAGGTCACCCCTCAGTCTCCTCTTCTCCAAGCGAAACAGACCCAGCTCCCTCAGCTTCTCCTCATCAGGCAGGTGTTCCATTTCCTTCATGATCTTTGTTGCTCTACGCTGGACTCCCTCCAGCAGCTCCATGTGCCTCTTGAACTGAGGGGCCCAGAGCTGGACACAATACTCCAGACATGGTCTCACCAGGGCAGAGCAGAGGGAAAGAAGAACTTCTCTCCATCTGCTAACCATCCCCGTTCTGATCCACCCCAAGATGCTGTTGGCCCTCTTGTCCACGAGGGTCCATTCCTAGCTCATGGTCATCGTGCTGTCCACCAGGACCCCCAGGTCCCTTTCCTCTACGCTGCTCTCCAACTGGCCAGTCCCCAGCCTATACTGGTACCTGGGGTTGTTCTTGCCCACATGCAAGACTCTACACTTACCCTTGCTTTTAAAGCTTTTAAGTCCATGCATTTGTACAGATGATTTTTAAAACATATACTAAAAGAGCACAAACTACAGATTATCCCTCTTTTTGAAGTAAAAGTGATTATTTCCTTCGGCTTAGTGGATTTTATCCTTAAGAGCTAGGAACTGATGAACAGTGGTGAAAATGGCTAGAAATATGCAAGAAAAATATGTTTTCTAATAATTCATTTCATGTTGTCTGCCAATATTCCTCAAATCGTATTTAAGCAACTGTCAAGCCTAGCTCAATACCTAAGTCTGCAGTAAAAAAAAATAGCAAATTCTTCGATTAAAAATGTCAAGATTAATTCTCAAATGTATTTAGCGAATGGCACTAGTCCAGCTGTCTTGTCAAGGAAGAGGACCAGAACTTTTTCTGTGTCTTCTGGGAACAAAAAGTGACTGGTCTTGTAAATGTTTGAACAGGTTTGGTTGTGTTCCTTTGAGTCTTAGCTGCATAGTAAATGATTCATCTTGTCACGTGTTTGCGTAACAGGCCTGATGCACTGTTGACAAACTAAATAATGAAATTAATGACAAATGTGAGACAAGAGCA
This sequence comes from Rhinopomastus cyanomelas, assembly GCA_013400115.1. NCBI lineage: Eukaryota > Metazoa > Chordata > Aves > Bucerotiformes > Rhinopomastidae > Rhinopomastus > Rhinopomastus cyanomelas. The sequence continues at coordinate 121,253 of VXBP01007589.1, forward strand.
TTAGGGCTGTAGGCAAGCATCAGCACTTGTACGTTAGCATCAGTGTTTGTGTATCACTAGGGGTGTATAAAAATACACATGGGCTCCTGAGGTCTACTGACACACTTTGCTTATGGATACAAACACGTTGTTGATAGCAGAGAACGGATAAGACCTGTTTGTTTGTCAATGCCAAATAATTAGCAAACTACCTTTTCCTAAGCATTAATGACAAGAATAGTAGCACTTGCTACTGTTCTGTGAGCTTATAACACAGCTCCTTGCAGTATTTATGTGACACTCTGAAGGTTCATATTACTGTCTTACGTGGTGCAAAGGCAAACACATTTTCATCAGCATTTCGTTCTGGCAGTCTTTCTGAAGGGCCCTGGAAAGACACTCTGCAGGAGCAGCACTGTGCAAGTGGGTAGACCCTTGGGGAAGAGGAGTACAAGGGCTTCTTTAGCTCTTTGCTAGTCACCTGTGTTGAATAAAACGAATGTGAGTAACAGCATATAATGGAGCTAGACAGGTTTAAGATGGATTTAACTTGTAAAAACTGTGAAGAAGACCTGATTCTCCTCTTCTGGTAGTTCGCTGTGGCCTGCACGGTCCCAAGGGGCTTGCAGGTTGACCTGGCACCTGCTTTTTATTCTTCCTACTTCTCAGAAGTGCAAAATCTTTGAACAGAACTTTGAGGCTGTTTTTTTCTCTTTATTTTCTGCACGAAGTTATTCCTCATATAAAGGCAATAGAATGCAGAACATTTATCTTTCAATGAGCTTGATAGCTAAAGATGCGAGTTAAATCAAGGTCTAGCTTATCTCTATCAGCCAAAAACAATCCAAGCCAAAGGAACCGATGACAAATATGTGAGAAATCAAACATATTTGATGATAAGGAAATAATGCCAGAAACCTTGCATTGACTTGGTTCATCCTTATTCATGAACAGAGATGAGTCACAATCAGGCACTGGTTTGAACTTAGTTCAGCTTTTTCATTCTGTTGCCCACCTCTATTTCTGTCATATGGAATAAACGTTTTCTAGCAGCATACAAGGAGGCAAGTTGGAATTAAGTTTTTGTCTAGTAGGCTGTTTTGGGAGTTTGAGGTTGTTTTTCACTTTGTTTTGTTGGATTTATTTTGATTTTTTTAAATTTTTGTTTAAAGTTGCATATGCTTAGCAAAAGTTCCTCCAGCTTCAGTGCTTGAAATTCTCTGAGTAGCTAACAACAAAGTGTTGTAATGAAAAAGCATTGACCAATTTTAATGGGAAGGGCTGGTACCAAATCTTGTGTTGCTCATTCATCGAACGGTTTATGTCACGGAGCACACTGCCAGCACTCGCCGTGCTGAGTGGAGTGGTTCAGGTTCACTTGATTATACTCTGAAATAGTACTGTGATTTCAACCACTTGCAGTACCACCCATCTTTTATGGTTGGACTTATTCGCTAAGGTAATACTTAGCCAAGATGGTTGTGCTTGCTCCAGAAGCTAATACTCTCCAGGATAGCTCATCCTGACCAACAAAACACTATTCAGATTTTTCACCTTTCTTGTAATGTTTTGAAATTGTGAGCTGTTTCCAATTCACTGGTTGTGTGTGTATTATCATAGTTAGATTCATAGAACCATTAAGGTCGGAAGAGTCTTCCAACTATCAACTCAAACCCATCCTGTCCACTAAACCTCAGGGCCACATTGACTCATTTTTTGAACCCTCCACGGACAGTGACTTCACCCCCAACCCTGGGCAGCCTGTTCCAACCCCTGAAGCTGTATTCCATAGTCAGAAGCTGTATTCCATAGACAGAAGGGAATGAAGAAAGACTTCAAGGCCTTAGGACGTTTGGTAAAAGAGTCTGGGGCACAAATTATATTCCCCTCATTACCTCCATTTTTGAGTGAAGACATGGGCTGGAATAGAAGGATTGAGTCCATAAATGCCTGGCTACCAGACTGGTGCTACAGGCAGAGCTTTGGATTCTTTGATAATGGTTGGTTTTGTAAGACACCAGACCTGACAGTTACACATGAGAAAGGTTTATCTCAGAAGGGAAAAAGGGTTCTGGGGCAGGAATCAGGAGGGCTCAATTCAGAGAGTTTTAAACTAGATTTGAAGTGGGGTGGGATTGTTGCTGAGTGGGCACCAGTGGGGCAGCGCTCTGGTCTTGATGAAGACCATGAGGGGATCAGCATGAAGACTTCTCATCATGGAGAGGTGCCTGGGAACTGGAAGATAGCAAATGTCACTCCGGTCTTCAAAAAGGGAAAGAAAGAGGACCCAGGTTACCATAGACCGGTCAGACTCACCTCGAACCCCAAGAAAGTTGATGGAACAGTTTATCCTTGATGCTGTCTCCAGGCACATCCAGGAAAAGAGGGTCATTAGGTACAGTCAGCATGGCTTCACCAAGGGGAAGGCTTGATCAACCTGATAGCCTTTTATGAGGACATAACCAGGTGGAGAGATGGTGGCAAAATAGTGGATGGTGTCTGCTTTGACTTCAGTAAGGCATTTTGGCATTTGACACGGTCTCTCACAGCATCCTTGCAGACAAACTGAGGCAGTGTGGCCTAGATTTTTCGGGTAGTGAGGTGGATTGTAAACTGGCTACAGG
>VXBP01007589.1:124109-152608 GCA_013400115.1 Rhinopomastus cyanomelas
GAGGGGTGGGTGTCAGGAGGATGGCACTGGGCTGTTCTCGGTGTCATGCAGTGATAGAACAAGGGGCAATGGTTGTAAGCTGGAACATAGGAGGTTCCACATCAACCTGAGAAAGAACTTCTTCACGGTGAGGGTGACAGAGCACTGGAACAGGCTGCCCAGGGTGGTTGTGGAGTCTCCCTCACTGGAGATATTCCAGACCCGACTGGACGGGTTCCTGTGTGACTTGGTTTAGGTGATCCTGCTGTTGCAGGCGGATTGGACTAGATGATCTTTCGAGGTCCCTTCCAATCTGTAATGATTCTATGATTCTATGATTTGACAGAGTCTCCCACAGCATCCTCACAGCCAAACTCAGGCAGTGTGGTCTGGACAGTGAGGTAGTGAGGTGGATCATGAACTGGCTGCAGGACAGAAGCCAGAGAGTAGTGGTCCATGGGACAGAGTCTAGTTGGAGGCCTGTATGTAGTGGAGTCCCCCAAGGGTTGGTACTGGGACCAGTCCTGTTCAATATATTCATTAATGACTTGGATGAGGGATCAGAGAGCACTATCAGCAAGTTTGTTGATGACACAAAGCTGAGAGTAGTGGCTGACATCCCAGAAGTCTGTGCTGCCATTTAGCAGGACCTGGACAAGCTGGAGAGCTGGGTGGGGAGAAATTTATTGAACTATAACAAGGGCAAGTGTAGAGTCTTGCATCTGGGCAAGAACAATCCCAGGTACCAGTATAGGTTGGTGACTGACCTGCTGGAGAGCAGTGTAGGAGAAAGGGACCTGGGGGTCCTAGTGGACAGCAGGATGACCATGAGCCAGCAATGGGACCTAGTGGCCAGGAAGGCCAACAGCATCCTGGGGTGGATCAGAACAGGGGTGGTTAGAAGACCTCCTTCCCTTGTACTCTGCACTGGTGAGACCGCTTATGGAATATTGCCTCAAATTCTGAACTGAGTTCAAAGAGGACACAGAACTGCTGGACAGAGTCCAGCATGGAGCCACGAAGGTGATGGAGTGGAACACCTCCCTGATGAAGAAAGGCGGAGGGAGCTTGGTTTTTTTATCTTAGAAAGAAGGGAGACTGAGGAGTGACCCCATTAATGCTGATAAATATGCGAGGAGTGAGTGTCAGGAGGATGGAGCCAGGCTCTGCTCAGTAGCATCCACTGATAGGACAAGGGGCAACCGGTGTCAGCTGGAACATAGGAGGTTCCACATCAATATGAGAAGGAACCTCTTCACAGTGAGTGTGACACAGCACTGGAAGGAGATGCCCAGGGGGGTTGTGGAGTCTCTGTCTCTGGAGATGTTGAAAACCCGCCTGAACATGTTCTTGTACAACTTGATTTAAGGGATGCTGCTCTGGCAGGGGTATTGGATTAGCATGTGTTTTGAGGTCCCTTCCAAACCCTAATGTTCTGTGATTCTGACCACTCTGTCAGGGAAGATATTTTTCATGATGTCCAAGCTAACCTTCTCTGGGCCCAACTTCAGGGCATTTCCTCTTGTTCTATCATTTGTGACTTGGGAGGAGGACAGTGCTGAACTGTAAATAAACTTTGCAGGAAGAGAAGAAGAAAGAGCTATCATACTGCAAATGAACTGCGCGTTGTCAAATCCTACAATAAAAAAAGTTCTGAGATTTCACTTTCCAAGACAAGAAAAGCTTTCTGAAAGATATTCCCACTTAATGGCATCACTCGGGCCCTCTGATGCTTTGTTGATAAAATCAAAAGCTGCTTAGAGCAAATTCGAGTTAGCTTGATTTGAAGCGTTTGTCAAAATCCAAGCACGGTTTGCAGCAGTGATCAAACAGACTTTTGCTCTCCCAACCCAGTCCGCAGTTCTGAGCTCTGGGCTTTATTTTGTCCTTTTTCAGTTCTGACCCAGTGTTACTTATTCTTTGTCGTGTAGCTTTAGGTTACGGTCCTCACTGAATGCAATGGGGTTTGTTTGGGACTTCAGCTCTCTATGCTGTTTCTGAAGAGAACATTTTTATATTTTTATTTTATTTGTATATTCTTTTATTTTTTAAGTGTATGGTATTTCTTTTATATACGTATTCTATATATTTTTAGTAGTCCTCTCACTTGCCTACTAAATGCAAGGCTGAACAATAAGTAATTAGCACACAAATACCAATGGCCCAAAGTAATCCCATTCCCTTCAGTGGAGAGCTGCTGCTAAAAAATAAACCCCGTGGTGAGAAGAGGTGGCGAAGAAGGGAGAGAAACTGCAGTTCAGAGGGCTTTGTCTGAGGTAGCATAATTAATTTCTCTATATGCAAGAGTCTTTTCCTCATTGTTTGCATTTTCACTTCAAGGGAATAGGCCTGTGGAAGTGCCTTGTGGGCAGAAAGTGACTTCTTTAAAAGAAGAGTTTTTATGACTGAAGTAAAGAAAGGCCATGAAATAGTGTGTTGCTGGGGGGCTGAGTTGTCTAGGGGGGGATCAGCTCTAGGTAGAAGAGAGAAGATTAACTGTGGGTCCAGACTTAGACAATGTTGGGGGCAACAAAATACCTGCAAGGTGTAGCAGAGAGGTGTCAAGAAGGGTTACTGAACACATCATGTATTTTCTGAACTGAAAATTTTGGTGCTCTCATCCATCAGTGTCCCTGTACCAGTGCAATGACAGGGAGGGACCCCCAAGGTATTCAGAGCATCACAGTAATGATAAGGTTGGAAAAGACCTTAAAGATCATCCAGTCCTCTGTGGGCAGCCCATTCCAAAACCGGATCACTCTTTCAGTGAAAAATCTTTTCCTAATGTCAAGTCTAAAGCTCCCCTGATGGAGCTTTAAGACTATGACCCCTTGTCTTGTTTCCAGTGGCCAGGGAGAAAAGACCAACCCCTGTCTGACTACAACCACCCCTCAGATAGTTATAAACAGCAATAAGATCACCCCTGATCCACAAAGATGATGTCTTCATTTAGTGAGGTTTTGATTTNTACTAATTCTTACTCTATTGGTGTTATCTGTTTATGCTACTTACTACCACACTGATGTTAAAACCTACACAAGCCTTATACACCTACTAAGGAAAGAGATATAAAACATAATAATTAAGATAACTCTTAATCATACAGAAGTAACAGAATAGTCCTAAGCACAAAACATATAAAGGAACCTCTGAGATGTACATTGGGCCATCCCCATCATGGTGATGATAGGGCTAGGAAGTGGTTCAACTTTAATTTGCTTGTGAATTCAGTATCACTTTTGTGAGGTTGAGCTGTTGTAGCAGCATAATATTTTCATTATATGTGAAGAAGTTCCTTCTCAGATTGATGTGTAACCTTCTGTGTTCCAGCTCACACCCATTGCCCCATGTCCTATCACTAGATGACATTGAGAAGACCCTAGCTCCATCCTCCTGACACCCACCCTTCACATATTTATAGACATTAATGAGGTCACCCCTCAGTCTCCTTTTCTCCAAGCTAAAGAGACCCAGCTCCCTTAGCCTCTCCTCATAAGGGAGGTGCTCCACCTCCTTCATCATCCTCATTGCCCTACACTGGACTCCCTCCAGCAGCTCCGCATCCCTCTTGAACTGAGGGGCCCAGAGCTGGCCACAATACTCCAGATGTGGTCTCACCAGGGCGGAGCTGCTGTATGAGAACCCTGTTTGTAACCAGATTTTCACCGTTCAGGTTGAAGACCCTATTCTCTTCCCTGGTGAGGTGGAGTGAATGACACTTAGATATGACAGGCTCTGGGAAGAGATTTCTAATGCACAAAAATAAAACTTGTGAGACTTTCATGATATAAACAATACTCTTCTTCAAACAAGCAGAAAATTAGACCAAGTTTCAGATGCATTTCTCCAACTGCTGTGGTTTTCTAAGGACCCTTGACATGTGTTGCATGTAAACAAGCCTATCTTCTGGGCTGGGTAGCTGAATTAACACAAGCCATTGCTTTACTTGCCAATATCATTCAATTTTAATGCTTAGGGAACGTTTAAAGTTCCCTAAGATAAAGGTGTCTTCTGCTTCTTTCCAAATATAATGTTCAGTGCAGCCTGAATTGCTGATGATTTGAAACCTGCTTAGAAAAAGCATGGGACTGTAAGTGAAGTTAAATATGTTATAACTCTACTACAGGCTGGTCTATACTGGACTCAGCACAGTGAGTTTTATTGGAGCAGAGAGCACCACAACAGAAAGTTCAGTGCACAGAGAGCCTGTGTATTGCCAGTGTGTAATGCACGTGGATGTTTTCAACATGAGCTGGCAAAACCACTTTACATTAATTGTACAGTGATGCAACTACCTTTTCTAAACAAAACAAGGTTGTTGTGTGTTTGATGGTGAACTCAGCTCTAGCAGTTCTTAGAAATGGAATTTACAAAATGTCAGGCTAATTACTTGTAATATCAAACCTGAAAAGCAAAACTTTGTGGGAGTTCTTTCAGAAACCCTCATTCTTCTCTGTTCACGCTCTGTCTGGTGTGTTTCTAGGAAACAAATGGATGTTTTTCCAAAGCCACTAAACTATTTGCTCTCTGTTTAGTATGTACAAGGAGGTTTCATACTCCTTTCATCAAAGCAAATGAAGACTATATGGCTTTTTACTATAAACCATGATTTTAAAAAGTCACTGCTGCAATACGCAACGAAAGAGTTCTAGAACATATCCCCTGTCTGGCTGGGACTAGCTCCACGTCTGTGGGATAGTGAGGTTGGTTTTCTTCTTGCTGCTGAACCTGACACCTGAAGTACAATTAAAGCTGATTCAACAGCTAATTTTATACCATGACTCATAGAATCATAGACTCATTAGGTATTGGAAGGGACCTCAAAAGATCATCTAGTCCAGTCCCCCTGCCACAGCAGGATCACTTCATCTTACTTTGGTCACTTAGCTTTATATTTACTTTATCTTAAAAGGTAAGCTGACAATGAATGGTTTTAAGTAATGCATGCATTTTCATTAAATACGTTCTACAGAAACCAGGAATTCAATGGTGTTGCAGCTGACAGAGAGGGTGGCTCAGTTGGTAGAGCATGGGGCTCTGAATTCCTGGGGTCATGGGTCTGAGCCTCACGGAGGACATCTTGAGACAGTACTGTAGGTTTACCCTGCTCCAGCAGGGGGTGTTGGACTTAGATGATCTTTTGAGGTCCCTTCCAACCTAAAACATTCTGTGATTCTGTGTTTTTCTCAGAAAATAGTGTGCTGTGGTTTTTTGTTGTTGTTGGGTTGTTTGGGGTTTTCTGTGCCATGCTGAGGATTTTTTAAGGTAGAGTCTATCATTGTGTCAGAGTAAGAGCTAAGCTGTGACTTGGCACAAGACCCTCATACTGACTGTGGTGGAGTTGTAGTTTGACAAATCAGACTGATTTTTAAAAATACCTTCAAAAGCAGCCTCGTTCCTGATTTCAGCCCTAGTCTGAAAAGAGATGAACTAGTTAGGTGATTTTCAGGACCTGAAACAAATGCTAAGTCTTGCAGCCAACATGCTTGAAAGAAATAACTGGTAACTGTGCTGTCTTCCTGGGTCAGGTGGATGGAAGAAGGCAGAACTGCTTTTATGCCTTTCTGTGCAGGATATCTGGATAAAAATTAGCCTTTTTTTTTCCTACTCAGAAAATACTCACGGTACTGCATTAAAAGCTATGCAGTGAGATGCAGACTTTGGTATTTCCCTAGGCTTGTGATTATTGTGAACAATGAGCTTGAGAATATTTGAAGTGAATTATGGAAACTCCTGACTGACCCAGTAGGAAGCAGATGCCAAAAACCCTTCTGAGAACTGAAACTATTATTTCAATAGCTTGAGTATAAATAAATAACATTTGCATAAAATATGTATTTTCAAAAATGCACCAATCTTTCCAACAGGAGAAGTATACTGGGACTGGAGAGGAGTTACTGCACCAAATCCTGTGAAGGAGTGCAGCTGGGAAAGGCAGAAAGGCAAGAAGGACAAGGAGGTACGTAAAATGCCCAAGTGTTGTTCAGGAAGGATCAGTGCCGTGTATATTAGAAAGTCTTACATTTTAGGAATGAACTCTTCTTTCTCTGTTGGTTATCTATCGTACAAACAATGGTGTTCTCAAAACAAGGGAACAAAGTTTAGAGTGTGAGCAATAGTCAAGAGTTCAGATGCAGAAAATTCTCTTCTTACAAGATAACTTTATACTCTTACAGAATTGTAGGATCATCATGGCTGGAAAGGACCTCCAGGATCAAGCCCAGCCCTCATCCCAACAGCTCCCTAACTCCTAGACCATGGCCTCAAGTGCTCTAGCTACTCAATTTTTAAACACCTCCAGGGATGGGAACTCCACCACCTCCCTGGGCAGCCTGTTCCAGTGCCCAACCACTCTCTCAGGACAGAACTTCTTCCTAAGACCCAATCTGTACCTCCCCTGATGCAACTTGAGGCCATCTCCCCTTGTCCTATCATTAGTAATTTGGGAAAAGAGACCAGCACCAGCCTTGCTACAACCTCCTTTTAAGCTATTGTAGAGGGCAATGAGTTTTCCTGTCAGCCTGCTCTTCTCTAGACTAAATAACCCCAGTTTTGTCAGCTGCTCTTTATAGGGCCTGTTTGCCAGACCTCTCACCAGCCTCATTGCTCTTCGTATGGATAGTAAGAGCCCATTGCTACTACCAGGAGTAGAAGTTCCAGGAACACACGTCCCTTGTGTTATGTACTTGTATATATAATCATAGAATCATAAAGTGTGCTGGGTTGGAAGGCACCTGCAAAAGTCATAGAATCAGAGAATCATAGAATCATAGAATCCTTAGGGATTGGAAGGGACCCCAAAAGATCATCCAGTCCAATCCCCCTGCCCCAGCAGGATCACTTCACTGGAGAAGTGATGGAATCAGAATCACTCAGGGTTAGAAGGGACCACAGGATCATCCAGTTCCAANATCACCTCCCATGATCTGCTGCCCACACTTCTCTTGCTGCAGCCCAGGATCCGATTTGCCTTCCTTCAACACATACAGACTGCCATAGAAAAAGAAGTTCTGTGTTTTAAACGAAACCAAACAGTACATCTAGATTTCTGGAGGACACAGACTGATGTTAGCCCAAAGAAGTGGGTAAAGAGGCATAGAAATGAAGTGTTGGATTAGCTAAACAGGGTTCAGCCTGGTTTGTACTTGGATGGGAGTCAGTCTGGGTACCCCAGGTGCTGTAGGCTTACCTTGCTGCAGCAGGGCAATGACTCCACTTAGATGATCTTTCGAGGTTCCTTCCAACCTGTAACATTCTGTGATACTCACCATGTGTTAGATAGCACAGGCTAGTGGTAAAGAGTGGAAGAGATAAACTGATGCTTGTTTTCCAGTATCTTCATGGCACAACTCTTTCACTGTTTCACCAACTTCATTTTTACAACATGCTATCCAGAAATATAAGCTTTCTTATTCCCAGTGGGCTAATAAAGCCGTAATTGTTTGACCTAACCTCATGTAATGTAAGGCAGAACACCAAGATGCATAACAGTGATGGCTATATAGGGTGCAGTTGTACAAATGCACTGGATTGCCAAGAAAGGGCTGGCCATATTACAATTCGTCCTGGGAATTCATTACCATAGGTCCCCCAACCCTTACACCTGCACAGTGATTGCCTGGGGGTAATGAGGCAGGGGTCTTAGGGTGGAAGCTTGAGGTCTTCTCCTTATAACTTTTCACCCTTAGTATGAAATGCCAAGTTGTAGCCACAAAACCAATGAAAACCTGGTCCTGCCTTGAACAGCTGTTTTTATAGGTAGCAGAGTTCTTGCTAATTGGTCCTTGGACCTTGTTATGGCTTCCTTCTATCTCTTGCTTATATTTGCCAAAGTTCTCTTCGTGCTTCTAACTTCTAGCAACAAAGTTAGCTATTTTCTAGTGGTATGAACGGGATGTAGCTCAGTGGTAGAGTGCTTGCTTCGCATGTAGGAGGTCCTGGGTTCAAGCCCCAGTATCTTTCTTTGGATCAGAAGGGGGTGGTTAGTAAAACAAGAGAGGTTCTCCTCCTCCGCTACTCTGCCCTGCTTAGACCACATCTGGAATAGTCTGTCCAGTTCTGGGCCCCTCAGTTCCACAAGGACACAGAACTGCTGGAGGCAGTCCAGCACAGAGCCACAAAAGATGATGAAGGGAATACAGCATCTCTGCACTTACCCTTGTTATACTTCATTAGATTTTTCTCAGCCCAGCTCTCCAGCCTGTCCAGATCTCACTGAATGGCAGCACAGTCTGCAGGGGTGTTGGCGACACCACCCAGCTTTGTGTCGTCAGCAAACTTGCTGACAGTGCATGCCAATCCCTCATCCAAGTAATCAGTGAATAGATTGAACAGGACTGGTCGCAGTACTGACCCTTGGGGGACTCCACTAGATAAAGGCCTCCAACTAGACTCTGTCTTTTTTTTTTTTTTTTCTGTCCCATTGACCACCACTCTCTGGCTTCTATTCTGCAGCCAGTTCATTATCCACCTCCCTACCTGATCATCTAGTCCAGGCTACCTCAGTTTGGCTGTGAGGATGCTATGGGAGACTCTGTCAAATGCCTTACTGAAGTCAAGATAGACATCCACCCCTCTGCCATCATCTCTGCACCTGGTTAAGCCCTTGTAAAATGCTATCAGTTTGATCAAGCACAACTTCCTCTTGGTGAAGCCATGCTGACTGTCCCTAATCATAGAATCATAGAATCATTACGNACCACCCGTCTTCTAATCCACCCCAGGATGCTGTTGGCCCTCTTGGCCACAAGAGCCCTAATGAACCTCCTGTCTTTGATGTGCCTGGAGAGAGCATCAAGGATAAATTGTTCCATCACCTTTCCTGGGATGGAGGTGAGGCTGACCGGTCTATAGTTAGCTGGGTCCTTTTCTTACCCTTTTTGAAGACTGGAGTGACATTTGCTATCCTCCAGTCTTTAGGCACCTTTCCTGATCCCCTTGACTTAGAAAAGACGATGGAGAGTGGCCTAGCAATGAACTCCACTGTCTCCTTTAGCACGTGCGAGTGCATCCATCAAGGCTCATGGATTTATGTCCATCCAGTTTGCTCAGCTTATCCCTAACCCTGTCCTCATCAACCAGGGCACGCTTCTCTCTCGTCTCAAATTCCTCTGGAGTCTGGGGCTTGATATCATGGCAGTCCCCAGAAATATAGGTCCAAATGGTAAAGCAAGCCAATTCAGATACTAATTTTGTTAACAGTTATATGGATGCGCCACCACAGGGTATAAATCCTCTGTCCTTCTATTAATTGCCCTAAGGTCCTGAACTAGTCTATAGCTTCCATCTGATTTCTTCACTGGCAAAATAAAGGTGTTATGCCCAGACTCGCATTCTTTTAACAACCCATATTTGACAAACCATTCAATAGTCGGCTGAATTCCTTCCCTGTCATTTAGTCCTAAAGGATACTGCTTGATCCTGACTGGCCATGCTCCTGGGCTATCCCTTGCTATTACTGGCAATGCAGTTTTAGCTCCCCGGTGCTTCTGAAGCCCATCCCCCTGGATACACTTTAATCTCCTCAGGTATTCCAGTCCCCACAGGGGTGCTAAGTGTAAAACTTCAATCAGCTGTTAATCCCCTACCCTAAAATCTGCCTTCCCCTTTTCAAATTTTATTTCTGCTTTCAATTGTTCCAATAGGTCTCACCCCAGCAAGGGCTTTGGTGAATTTGGCATGTATTAAAATTTGCATACCCCCAATTGCTTTCCCAAATTAAAACTGAGTGGTTTAAGAAAATACGCCTTTTCGTTTTGGCCAGTAGCCCCCCTCACCATTACAAAGGCATCATCCATCGGTTTTAATGCTTGGTTCAAAACTGAAATTGTAGCTCCTGTGAATCAGCCAAAAATTCCAATTCCTGTTGTTTCCCCAGCTTCAGTATAACAGGTGGATCTGCTAGGGTAGATTCCCCAGGTCCTTGTCAGTCCCCATTAATGTGACCCTAATGTCTTTGTTGTTTGCATCATGCAGATTGGTTTGCCCCTAAGGCAGGTTTGCCCTTTCTGGACCCTGCTTTCTTTGGTCCCCTGCTTTCCTGTAGTGCTGCCACTATCACTCTCGTGTCTTTCCTCCTTTCTTCTTCCCCCCTATTGCTATACACCCTCTAATAAAGTTTCCAAATTTCAGCTCTCAGCTGGCTTCAATTTCTGCAGTTTCTTTCAAATGTCATTTGCTGACTGCCCTATAAACACAGAGACAGACACCAACTGTTGGATCCCTATTTCTGAGCCTGAGTCCAGGGGGATGTGTCTTCTGATGGTGTCCTTTAATTTATCCAGAAATTCTAGTGGAGTTTCTTTCAGCCCCTGCCGTACAGCATACAGGGCTGATCAGGTAATCGCTTTTGGCATAGCCCGTTCCATCCCTGTCACCACCCAATCCCTATATGCGGCTAGTCATTCCATGTGGACCTCTCTGTTAGGGTCCCAGTTTGGATTCTGGAAGGGAAAGCGGTCTTTTATGTCATCCCCTGTATTTTTGTGATTATCAGTGGCCAAAATTAAGGACATTTTTATTATCAAGTGCTTTTCAGTTTCTGTCACACGATCCAGCAACAGGTTAATGTCATTCCAGTCCGGGTTTCGCTGTTCCACTAGAAACTGACAATGTCTAGTGACACCCACAGGGTCATTACAATAGCCCTTAGCCACATCTTTCCATGCCCCAAGATTGTAAGAGGAGCACAGGACTTTTATTCTGACAGGAACTCCCTCTGGTCCCCCTGCTTCTCTCAGGGCACGCCTGAATCACTATCTTGGTCCCAGTGTGGGAGTTTATCGGCTGGCAGGGAGATTGTCTACATCAGAATCCCCGCTCTCTCCCTGCTGAGCTCCCACAGGCAGCTCCTAATGCTCTGGCAGATCCACCCCGGGGTCTCTCATCTTCCCTGAGTTTGTGCATCTGTGTCCTAGACTGCATGCTGAACAGCACCTCTTCGGCTTCTCTTTCCTTCTTTCTGGGTTTCCATCTCCAGGGCTAGTACCATTGGATCTTGCAGGAGTATCACCCTACCGTTCCTCTGATATTCTGGGTCATCTCAGAGAGTGAAGAACGTACCTGCATGTGCAACCTCATGCCATTTTCTTTCCCTCCTCAAAAACAGCATTAACTGCGGCATGTTATTATAGTTCAGTGACATATTAAGGGGCCACTTTTCCCCATCATCTACTTTATAAAGGGGCCACCATTGATGACAATATTTACTCAAGGTCTTTTTGTTCACACCACTCCCTGGTGGCCCTCTGATCTCCTTCCAGTGTGTTAAAATACAGCTTAAAGGGCTCTTTTTTACACCCTCCTTACTTTGTCCTCCCCTCAGTCTTCCACCCCATATGTGATTTAGAGCCTTATATGCTGATTCTACACTTCAGACAGTTGTTGAGATCCACCTTCTGTCTACTGGTGGGGTGTCATTCCGCGGTAGGAGCTCACAACATGCATGGTACTGAACATTTGTAACAGGTAGCAGATCGCTGTCCCACGCACCGCTCCTGCTGTTGCAGACAGGAGGATCCAAGTTACTGCAGGGACAAGACAAATGTCCCCCCTCCCGGGAGGGGCTCCCCAGTAGCTCTTCAGGACAGACAGGCAGACGACACCAGGAGGGGGTGTTGACTTCTATGTCCGTGACTAGCTGGAGTGTATGGAATGCTACCCGGAGTCATGTGAGGCAACAGAGCTTATGAGTCAAGGTAAAAGGGAGGGCAGTTGACATTACAGTGGGGGTCTGGTACAGGCCACCTGAGCAGTGAGACCAAGTGCATGAGGCTCCTTATTCACAGATAGAGGTGGCTTCGCATTCACAAGCCCTGGTCATCACAGGGGACTTTAAGCACTCTGACATCTGCTGGGGGGACAATGCCCAGCAGATCGAGGGAAGTTCTTCTCCCCCTCTACTCTGCCCTGGTGAGGCCTCATCTTGAGTACTGTGTTCAGTTTTGGGCCCCCCGGTTTAAGAGGGACAAGGATCTACTGGAGAGGGTCCAGCGGAGGGCTACGAGGATGATTAGGGGACAGGAGGGCATGGCTTATGAGGAGAGGCTGAGGGACTTGGGGCTTTTTAGTCTGGAGAAGAGAAGACTTAGGGGAGATTTGATCAATGTTTATAAGTACCTGAAGGCTGGCCAGGAGGAGGGAGGGACAGGCTCTTTTCACTTGCTCCCTGTGATAGGACAAGGAGCAATGGGTGTAAGTTGCAGCAGAGGAGGTTCCGCCTCAACACAAGGGGGAACTTCTTTACTGTGAGGGTCACGGAGCACTGGAACAGACTCCCCAGGGAGGTCATGGAGTCTCCTTCTCTGGGGACTTTCAAGGCCCGCCTGGATGCGTTCCTCTGTGATCTGTGTGAGATAGTTTTGTCCTGCTCTGGCAGGGGGGTTGGACTCGATGATGTCTTGGGTCCCTTCCAACCCCTAACATCCTATGATCCTATGATAAGCAGTCCAAGAGACTCCTAGTGTGCAGTGAGGATAATTTCCTCCTCCAAATGGTAGAGAAGCCAACAAAGAGAGGTGCTATACTGGACCTTGTCTTCACCAACAGGGAGGATCTGGTGGGGAATGTGAAACTCAAGGCAAACTTGGGCTGTAGTGATTATGAGATGGTAGCATTCAAGGCAATGAGGAGGGCACCCAAAAGATTTGCTACCCTAGACTTCAGGAGAACCAGCTTAGGCCCCTTTAAGGTCCTATTTGGAGGACATTGAGATGAAGTCCTGGAGGGACTGGGTGCACAAGAAAGCTGGTTAACATTTAAAGACCTCCAAGCTCACTGCACCCCTGCAAAAAAAGTCAGGCCTGCATAGATGAGAAGAGAACTCCTGGACAAATGTAGACGTAAGAAGGAAATCTACAGAGAATGGAAGTGAGGACAGGTAACCTGGGAGGAGTATAGAAGAGTTGTGGTCAATGGCTCGATGTCCCAGCGGAGATGGGTTACGAGTGGAGATCCTCAAGAGTCTGGTTTGGGTCTGATGCTCTTTAACTTCTTTGTTGGTGACGGGGACAGTGGCACTGAGTGCCCCTCAGCAAGTTTGCAAGTGATACCAGGCTGTGTGGGTTGGTCAAAAGGCTGGAGGGAAGGGAGGCCATCCAGAGGGACCTAGACAGGCTGGAGAACTGGGCCTGTGCAAACTGCATGAGATTCTACAAGGCCAAGGGCAGGGTTCTACATCTGGGTTGGAGCAATCCCAAGCACAAGCATTTCCTGGGTGGTGAATTGATTTAGAACAGCCCTGAGGAAAAGAACTTGGAGGTGTTGGTTGAGAAGAAATTCAGCATGAGCCAGCAGTGTTTGGGGGGCAGCCCAGAAGGCTTACTGTGTCCTGGGCTAGATCAAAACCAGTGTCACCAGCAGGGTAAGGGAGGACATTCTTTATCTGGCTTGTGTGAGAACCTACTTGGAGTCCTGCATCCAGTTCTGGAGCCCCCAGTACAAGAAGGACATGGAACTGTTGAAAGATAGAACTAATAGAAGGCTGGAACCCCTCTGCTAAGAGGACAGGCTGAAAGAGTTGAGGCTGTTCAGCCTGGAGAAGAGAGCGCCCTAAGGGGACCTTAGAGCAGCTTCTAGTACTTGAACGGCGAAGCTGGAGAGGGGCTTTTTGTGAGGGACTCTACTGATAGGGCAAGGGGGATGAGTTCAAGCTAAAAGAGGGGAGATTAAGATTATATCTGAGGCAGAAATTCTTCCCAGTGAAGATGCTGAGGCCCTGGAACAGGTTGCCCAGGAAGGTTGTGGCTGCTCCATCCCTGGCAGTGCTCAGGGCCAGGTTGGATGGGGCTCTGGGTAACCTGGTCTAGAGAGAAGTGTCCCTGCCCATGACAGGGGATTTCTCTGAGGTCACTTCAACCTGATCCACTCTATGTTTCTACGGTTGAAATAACATTATTTTGAATTACTGATTAATTTTCCTGAGGAAGAGATAGAATACAGCTGCGGTGCTTTTAGACAGAGCTTGGTTTGCTTGCAATATTTACTTTATTAGGTTTTTGTGCTTGACCTAAAATAAGAGACATGTATTGAAATGGAAAGCTTTTTGAGTGCTAGCTGTGAATTATACACTTCTGCACTGTGTTTCAAGTCTTGTAAAGAGTTCTACTGTTTATCAGGCAAAGCGGTTCCATGGTTCAAATTCACCAGTTTAGACAGAGTATCATGATAATCTGAACTGAACAAAATATGAAACTTCTTTTTCCACTCTATCATCTCTGATTCACAACAAAATTATCAGCTCTTACTCTTCGCACTGACAAATGATTCCAGTTTCAATGTCCCAGTATGCTACTGCAGGTGTTTTTCTTGTCCTACCCCACAGGCTTGGCAGGAACTCTTTGTAGGTGGTCCAAAACAAACCCTTGAATGACAGTGTGTTCATTCTTAAGAGTAACCCTTACTGCTGTGTTTACTCTGAAGTAACAATTAAGTTCCTGATGTATTGTGAAAACTCTGTGTCATGTTAATCAAAATCCCTTCATGGTTTCTTTGAGTTACTTGTCTGAGTTTCCCTGTTGTCTTTTGATTTTTAACACAATTGTGAATTTATTGATGTAGTAGTTATTCTATTCTTACCAAATTTAAGCAGTACTTGTTCTATACCTGTTAAATTTAAGCAGCATCCAGTATTATGGAACACTGGGGTCAGGACTCAGTTTTTAAGTTTGGTACAGATAACTCTAGCAGATGAGTTGATGAGTTGAATTTTTTCTCTGATTGTGACCTAGTCACCTCTTCCACACTTTTTCTATAAAATTCTTAGTCCAATATCTACTGGGCTACAGTGATCTGTAGACTTATTGCAAAAGCTCTTTTTTTGTTGGTTTTTTACTTTAATTTTGGGACAGAAATCTTTTTAATTATTATTTTTCATTGGATGCAGTCTTGCGTGACCTGGAACACAAGCTGGAACATAGGAAGGGTCCACATGAATATGAGAAGAAACTTCTTCACAATGAGGGTGACAGAGCACTGGAACAGTCTAGGGAGGTTGTGGAATCTCCTCTGGAGATGTTTAAAACCTGCCTGGACATGGTCCTGTGTGTGGCTCTAGGGGATCCTGCTGTGGCGGGGAGGTTGGACTAAATGATGTCTAGAGGTCCCTCCCAACCCCTAACTTTCTATGATTTGATGAATCTTGCTGTGGATGAAAGTAATTATATCTATATATATCCCATTCTACTAAGATCACAGAGTGTTACAGGTTGGAAGTGACCTCGTAAGATCATCTAAGTCCAACACCCCTGCCGGAGCAGGGTCAGCCTGCAGTACTTGGTGTATCCAGACCGTCTCAAACTAGGCTGCCCTGTAAGGGGCTACAAACCCATGACCACGGGATTCAGGGTTTTGTGCTCTACCAACTGAGCTGGCCAGGTGCACAATAGACAAAGCAGACTACTAGAGCTAGAATGGAACAAATGGGTTTGCTACCTCTGAGTCTGGAGCAGCTCTTCACGCAGACATTATTCTTAAATAAAAGTTACTTTTATTCTGGAATAATTATTCTGCTCACAAAGCAGGACAGGCTCTGAGATAAAGCTGAGACTTATAACACTTGGTAAGTTTATCTCTGAATTCCTGCTGTGCAGATGGCACAGTGGGCTGGGGAGCAGCAGGACTGGGAAGCAACAGAGGAGTTGGCAGGTTGACGAAGAAGATAACAGGTGGCTTGTGAAGCAGAAGCAAGGTCTTAATTGCAGGCCACCCTTGCCTCAGGCAAAATAAACCCTTCGATTCAATGATAGGAGGTGGCCTCACATGAAGCATATGCAACCTATTGGACTACATGCTGGTGACTTGGAAGCTTGGTTGGGAAGTAAAGAGAAAGAAATGTGAACTTTTGAATGCCCCTAGGTAAAAACTGGAAATCTAGAAGGAGGAATGACTGGTTGAAGGGTAACAACCCACTGAGAGTGTGGACCAGACTAAGTAGAGTGCTGTGAAAGAAAATACTATGTGAGGCCTTCACATGAGATAGTTTGTTGGGTTTGGTTTTGGAATCTTTCGGGTCATTTTTATTTTTTCCTCTCAGCAACCTCAAAAGAGTACAGATTGCTGTAACAGCCAGTTAAATTCCTTTTGCAAGTGGGAGGCAGGAGACCGAACTCAATTGGCAAGTGGTTCATCATGGTGTGAATTGGGAACAGCTCATTCCGAGTCAAACACATGCTTCGCTGCACTGCTTTATGTGGCAGAATCTGAGAAGATAAAGGAGAGAGAAAGGAGTCTTTGACTCCCTTCTTATAGCACTGTGTCAGATAGCCTGGCAAGTGCAAATTGTCAAGAACCTTTGCACACGCTTCTCACTTCCTCCTTTTCACAGGTTGATGATATGATTTTCCTTATTGTTAAGAAGTGACATACTTCAAGCCATGCGGTCAACTTATTTTAAGAAAGTAAGGTGAAACATACCTTATTTAAGAAACTAAGGTGAAAATTAGGTTTTGCTCAGCTGTGTTAAGTCTTCTGGGTAGCAGTCTGCAGATCAGAGATTTGTCTTGCCAAAATGTTCACTTTGGAAACAAAAAAAGCTTGGAAGACTTTGAAACTTGATTCCTGAATGTCAGAGATGTTTGGAGATCCGGCCCTAGCACATTCCGATGGCACACACTGTAGTTTTAGTTTATATTGTCAGCTGTTATCAGAATTACACTCTGATAAGCACAGCTGGAGGACCTGAGAGTCCCTTGGACGATGTCTTGATAGCATTTGGAAAAGCTCGTGTGAATTACGGAGATAACATGGGAGGTGCCTGTCTTGTCCGATTCACACATTTATACCCAGACACATGCAAAGTCACTTACTGTAGCGTTGGATCTTTGCCCAGAAATTCGTGTTTGGAGAATGACTCTTGCGGTTTTATGCAGATAGGATGCTTACTGCACTTCTGTATCCACCCTTTTCTTGTGTTTTCTCTCAGACAGCTGGTGCTAACGTCCACCAGGTTGCCTTAAAACAAACAGTCTCAATTGCACAAGAAGTGTCATTTCATCTCATGTTAAGTCATAGATGATGACTTTATTGGACCTTGACTTCAGATCACATGAACTGCAGTGGAGGTTACCTGTCAGCATACACCTTACATACCTGACAGGTTTTCCAAGTGAATGAATAGGGTTGATAAAATGATGGGGCTTTATGAACTCTGTTTCTTGGAGAAGCAACTTTAGGACTCGGATCCCTAGAGCACAATCAGAATTGAACAGCAAAATACAGCAAGCAAGTATAGAAGCCAACCAAACTGGGCAGTCATGACACAGAACATAGCAAACAAATGACCAAAGAACCTTAAACCTATAAAATTGCTTACTAAGCCATTCCTGAGCATGTGCCGGCAGTTTATCTCTCCCACCAGATAACAGTTACTTGCATGGTGACTGATGCTAGAATATATGAGAGTGTGCAACAGAATCACAGAATCCCAAAGTTACTGAGGCTGGAAAATACCTGTGAGCCCATCAAGCCCAGCCTATGACCTGACACCACAACATCAGGTAACCTATGGCACTAAGTGCCACAGCCAGTCTGTCCTTAAAGAGGGGTGATGATTCCACTGCTGCCCTGGGCAGTCCATTCCAATATCTGACAACTTCAAGAAATTGCTTAAAGTGCATTAGCAGCCTCCTGTTTTTTCTGTAATAATTGGGAAACTCACACTTTTCTGCTTGAAGTGTGCAGTGCAAGTCAGCTGACTCGCAGCTTTTAAAACCTGCATCCTTTGATTGAAAAATGAGCATCAGTCTCTAGCATTCCATGTCTGAGGGTAGATTTGCTGAACAGAATGCTTGAAAGGGCGGTTGAGTTGTCCTTTGTGCAGTGTCAGCATTCCTCTAGCACACACCACATCTGGTTTTTCAGAAAATCTCGTGTATTGTCATTTGTCCATCAAAACATTCTGGCAGTTGAAAAAGAAACGAAAACATTTGGTATAGGGAGTCGCTCAGCACACGTCCCACCCGCGTGAGCTCCCAGTGAGGCACTTTCACACAGGCGCAGTACCATCCTAAAAGAGAAGAAAACGTATGGGACTGCCAGGGGTGTGGGATAGTTTCTTCAGTAAAAGAGGCTACATAGGCTGGGAATTTGTCAGGTGGGAAAATGCTCCGTGCTGTATTTTCAAGCAATAAATACAGCAATTAGCCGCGCGTTGGTTCAGGATCATGAAGTCTAGCTGACAGGCGTAACAGATCAGGAATAAAAGCTGGAAGGTGGGGGAGAGCCTCATAAAGTGTAACACACTGTTTTACTAGCTCAAGAGCTAGAGAGGCCCGGTGAGGTTGCTGGGTAGCAAATTAGGAAGAAAAATGCCGACCCACGTTTCATATCATGCAGAGCTGACTCGCGGAGCTGGCAGCCACACGTGTTGCGGTCTGATAATAGAAAAGGGAGAAGAAAGGGATTGGGCAGTCTGATGTCTGATAGGTAAACACCTGATGATCAGAAGCCTGTAAAAGAGATGAGCAACCAGTGCACGTGCCGTGTTTCGTAGGCCTTTGCTGTCCATCGTTAGGAGGAACAGACTGGAATGGATGGGGAATGGAGCCCCGTCTTTCAACATGTTTTGATTATCACGGCGTTTCAGAAATGCAGGAATCAAAATGGCAAGGTTATAGTTACGTGTTTGGGTTATCTACTGGCTTAAAGCAAAGTACCACTAGATTAATCCCTAACATTTATGGTTACCGATTACATTGGGTTTGTTTCTTTGATCCTTTTAGTTTTGCTCAGTACATCCTTTGTACATCCTGCCTAAATGTAGGACTTTGGAAGGGACATGTATGGTTCTTGGCAGCTACTATTAGTCCTAGATTTCACCTGTAATACTCACTAAGTCTTTATCCTTGTAGATTACAGAAGACTTTCAGGCCAACAAACAAAAGAATGCTGCAACAAATGCTGACTCAGAAAGGAGGAACATGAGGTGCTGCTTTCCTATTAATTGTTTGTAAAAATAACAGCAGATGAAAGGGAAGTACTTATTCTCAAAGTGCTTTTTTCCAAGTTTTCCTTTTGAAAATTAATTTTGGAAACTAGCAAATGAATTAGAAAGCAGGAATAGACTTTAGCCATGCGTCCACACTGCTTGCAAGTAGAATCCATGGATTCTCAATCCTGGTAAAGTCAAAAACCTCAGATCGGCGATTCTGGGTTCTTCTGTGTGATGAAAGATTTCTGCTTGTTTGATGTGTGGGTTAAGTTCCCATTAACGTTTTGCAGCCTCTGGAAACTAGGCAAGTTTTAGTATCAGGCCCCGAGACCAACTAAACTGGGCCCACTGAAGTTGAAAACTTTGTCTACAACTGAAGAGGAAGCTTTTATTGTGCCTGTTGTTTCGACTTGTCTTTATGCCCCTGTGTTGTTCTGCTGTCATGAATTGTCTTCTGAGAACACCCTGATGAGGAAAGGCTGAGGGGGCCGAGTCTCTTTACCTGGAAAAAAGGAGACTGAGGGGTGACCCCATTAATGTTGATAAATATGGAAAGGGTGGGTGTCAGGAGGATGGAGCCAGGCTCTGCTCAGTGTCATCTAGTGATAGGATGAGGGGCAATAGGTGTGAGCTGGAATAGCAGAGGTTCCACATCAATATGAGCAAGAACTTCTTCATGGTGAGGGTGACAGAGCACTGGAAGACGCTGCTCAGGGCGGTTGTGGAGTCTTCTCTGGAGATGATTATAATCTGTCTGGACATGTTCCTATGCAACTTGATCTAGAGGATCCTGCTGTGTCGGGGGATTGGACTAGATGATCTTTCGAGGTCCCTTCCAATCTCAAATGATTCTGTGATCATCTTTGCTAAGTCATGGGGATCAGGAGAGGTGCCTGGGGACTGGAGGACAGCAAATGTCACTCCAATCTTCAAAAAGGTAAGAAGGAGGACCCAAGTAACTATAGACTGGTTAGTCTTATATCCATCCTCAGAAAGGTGATAGAACAATTTATCCTGGATGCTGTCTCCAGGCACATCAAGGACAAGAGGGTTATTAGGGACAGTCAGCATGGCTTCACCCAGAGAAAGTCATGCTTGACCAGCCTGATAGCCTTTTGTGAGAACATAAGCAGGTGGATAGATGACGGCAAGGGGATTGGACTAGATGATCTTTCGAGGTCTCTTCCAATCTCTGATATTCTGTGATCCTGACTGAATAATTTGCAATGTATCTTTGAGCTTGAGCAACACTTCCTCACCTTAATTTATACCTGTATTAATTGTAATGTGCTTGTCATCAATATTCTACTCAGCCACACATTGATTATATAGACGCATATCTTCAGATTTTATTTGTAAGGTGATCATTTCTGGATTGAGAACATACTGACACTTAGGAGTAATCACTGGGCTCCAGTTCAGCAATCCAAACATACTCAGCAAAACACTGAAGAGTGTGCTTCATTTTAACTGTCGCTCAGGTAGGCGCAGGATTCAGCAGAGCATTTTAAGTATTTGCCTAACTTCAAGCATATCCTTCAATCCTAAAGCTAAAATCAAACACAACCTTGCATGTCTGCATGAATATGTGCAGCTACTGGGTGAGGTCTGATGAAAGAACTTTGTTGGCCAGTAAATAACAAGGAATGCCTAGCCACGATTTCGTTAATGTCCTACAGTCAGGGGAAATGTAACAGAGCAACCCACCCATTTCTGTCTTGAAATTTGAAAAGCTCAGCCAGGTACTGCTGAAGAGAAAGTATTTGTAAACTGCGAGGGGTCTTTCTATCGCTTAAAGAAGACAGGATGAGTAGGAAACAAAGACTTCATTCTCAGTGTTTCATTAAGTTCAGAAAATCTTGTTTCAGATAATTTATCAAAATCTGTTTAAATGACATCTGCTAATGAGAATGCAGCTGGTCACAGGAATTTACAAAGAAAATGAATCATAGAATCATAGAATCACTACGGATTGGAAGGGACCTCGAAAGATCAGCCAGTCCAATCTGCCTGCAACAGCAGGATCACCTGAACCGCAATGAGTAGGCTGTGTACAGGCGGTGAGGAGGGCACAGTGCGTAGCACGTTGTGTATTGTTTCGTTTGATTTTCCATGCTGAAGTGTTCGATTCCCATCACTATTCTTGATTTCAGTCAATTTGCACTTTGGCTCCTTGGCCCTCCACAGTGGTTCTTCACTATTGATGTGGAAACCTCTTGTGTCGTTTTTATTTTAGATCCTGTCCTGTTGCAGCTCAGGAAGTCTTTTAACAGTAGGCTGTTAATCTTTTGCAGATTAATGTGATTTCAGTGATAATCCTTTCGTTTGTTGTATTTTTAAGACATATAATTATTAAAGAAAGTGCTGGACAGATTTTCCATTAAAACAGAACAAAGCAGGTGGCGTGTCTTTCATGTATGTCGGTAGCAGTTTATGTTGCTCATTTATAAAATGAAGATGGAGCAGATAAGCCCAGGGTTAATCACTAGTCTTTTCCCTTTGGTATTGAAGTTCAAATCCTGTCAAGAAAGAAAATAAATGAATTATTCAGGGTTTTGCAGACAACCTAGGGTTAGAATATCAGGTTGAATATCCTTTGCACGGCTCCCTTGCTACTTTTCATTTGGAGTAAGGGTCGGCTGGGGTTCTGCCGTGGTACTGTAAAGCATCAAGTTAAGTATATGAGGAAAACAGAGTTAATTAATACATGAAGTTTGTCTTCATGTAGGCCATAGGATGTAAATGGTGTACAGGAGTTGTTCCAGCTTTCTGCACAAAAGCTTTCTGTCTTAATTTAGGTTAAACTTATGACTGGAATACTCTTCCTACATGGAACCCAAGTCTGTGATTACCTTGTGATAACACAATGCATGAACCTCTTGCCATTAAGGTTTTTAGTTTGCTCTTGGTTCTCAGCTCACTGTCCATGACTGTACCGGATCGTAGAATGTCCTGTTGCTCCTCACTTTGTCTGCTTTTTCAACTAATACCACAGAATCACAGAATTATTGAGGCTGGAAAAGGCCCCTGAGCTCATCCAGCCCATCACGGGACCTAACATCACCACAGAGGCCAGACCAGGGCACTAAGGGCCACAGCCAGGCTGTCCTTCAACACTTCCAGGATTGTGGAGTCTCCTTTGGAGATGTTTAAAACCCACCTGGATGTGTTCCTGTGCAACTTGGTCTGGGTGATCCTGCTCTGGCAGGGGGATTGGGCTAGATGATCTTTCGAGGTCCCTTCCAATCCCTAATGATTCTATGGGGACTCCACCACTGCTCTGGACAGTCCATTCTAGGAACTTCCTAACATCCAAACTAGCGCTCCCCTGGCAGCTTCAGGCCCTGCCTTCTCATCCTGGCACAAGTTGCCTGGGAGAAGAGCCTGACCCCCACCAGACAACCTCCCTTCAGGGAGTTGTAGAGACTGAGAGGTCCCTCCTGAGTCTCCTGTTCTCCAAACACCCCCAGCTCCCTCAACCTGTTCTCATCAGACTTCCCCTCCAGTCCCTTCCCCAGCCTCATTGCTCCTCTGGATCTGCTCCAGCCCCTCGATCTCTTTCTCCAAGTGAGGGGCCCAGAACTGCACATACATCCCATTTGGGCTTATTACTCATTTTCCTGCTCCTTTATGCACCCTGATGAAGGAATAGGCAGGACAAGAAGGCAGAAGAATGAAACCAGTCTGCTCCTGAGTATTTTGGTTAAGATCTCAGAATCCGTGATTCAAAGTTAATCCACAAACAGTAGAAATACTTACAAGGTAAAGATCTCAAAGACATTGTAAGTTTATTAAATCTTCTCTTTAAACGGAGGAGATGCAGCCTGTCGCGGCAGGCTGGACTTTTGCTTTTGTCCATGGAGAGCTTATAGACACTTTAGGCAGGAGGGGAGGGAAGCAGACATGACAACTCTTTGGGAAAATCAGGGCCTGAACTTGGCAAACCTTTTGCTGATTTTGTCACACGCTTGCAGCTTTGAAATGATTTGGCCTTTGCAACAGCCAAAATAAAGTGTCCTTTAATCACTTTCAACCTATTAACAGATGGGCAAACAGCTTTTATAAACGGGGCATAAAAAATACTCCAATAGCAGCCAAAACTAATTAGTAGGATTATCTGAAATGAAATTTATCAGTGGTGGAATATGTGTTAGTGCAGGTAAGCTGACTGATAGAAATTCCTTTTTGAACGCCATGCTTGGTGTCTGTTCTGCTCTAGAATGTTCTAAATGGAAATAAAACACACTTTTTTTTCCTATTTAGCTCCTTTCTTCTATTAAAACAACGAACTTTCCTGTGAAAGTTATCATTAGAGGTAGCATGAAGAGAGGTATCACATTAAGCGAGGCGCCGTTTAATAGGCATATTTGGATGCTATATGAGAGAAAGAACACTTGAAATCAACTTTAAAAGAAATTAATCTCGAAGAACAGCACCAAACCCTGATAGAAAGTGTTTTTTATACAGTGGTTTCAGAGCGTATTAAATGTCTCTTTACACAGCAGAATTAATCAGAATATGTAAATTGCATGAAATTAAATTGTGATGCTACCAAAAAACCTTGCTCCATGTATAATTCAGTAGGAAGAGCCCTTCAGTGCGTTGCCATCAGATCTGCAGCGCCAGTTTGATTTTACAAAGGGGTGTAGTGCAGACAGCTGCTGCACCTAAGCAGGACTTGATTGTGCACTCGATCTTCCAAGCAGCCGCTTGTCCGCATCTTTCGAATCCTCTTTATTGTCGTGGATTTTACAAAGAATATAATGGCTACAAAGTAATACGTTTTCTGAAATATATTTTAATTAGAGATTTTAATTTCAATTGTGTTGATTGAAGGAAGGCCTCCTCTCCTGCCATATGCCTGGCCTGTCTCCCTGAAATGACTAAGCTCTGTGTCAACTTGCATAGATCTTGAAAAGTCAAATTGTATCTGGAACATAAAACTGGAAACAACATAA
Source organism: Rhinopomastus cyanomelas (assembly GCA_013400115.1). Lineage (NCBI taxonomy): Eukaryota > Metazoa > Chordata > Aves > Bucerotiformes > Rhinopomastidae > Rhinopomastus > Rhinopomastus cyanomelas. The sequence continues at coordinate 147,972 of VXBP01007589.1, forward strand.
ATAAAGCCTTTAAAACTCCTTTTCCTGTAAGGTAATGCAGGGAGCTCCTGTAACCCTTTTTTCTAAAAATCTGAGAAGAAATAACTGGAAATGCTGTGTGTTATATAGAATCATGAATCTACAACAATCAGGTGGTTGCCTTCCTGTCCATTAGACATATTGTTGTTGCTTGGTCCTTGAAGACAGTGGATTTCATCAGTCCAAAGCTGGAGCCTTTGGATATCTCAGTGCTTGGCACAGTCTCATGTCTCAGAGTAGATAGGTATCACCTGCAAACTGGTTAGACTGGTCTAGAAGCAGCTGTGGTGGTGAGTCTATTCAGGGTATTCCCTGTGGAACTTGGACTGCAGTTTGCCTGAAATCCTACAAACCAATGAAAATGCAGGTACTCTTTGGCTGGATCTCCGGGGAGAAGAGTAAATGTGCATCCTCTGCTGATACTGACCTGGAGTAAGCTTGCTGAGGGTTCAATTCTTTGTTCAGTGGAAAATGCTAGAGGTTGTATCAGCTCGTAAGAAACTGCTGAAACCGTGGTGGTCCCATACCTGAGGGTGCGTGAAATACAGGGAAGATTTTTTTATCATTTTCTTCTCATCAGAGAAATCAAAATTGATGAACAGATTTGTCTGTGTGGTGTAGAGTGGAATGCTGAATAAATGCAGAGGCTATTTTTTAATTCTAATAAGATAGTCTGGTGAGAAATCCTGCAGGTTCTTGGCTAGAGGGAGAAAGTGCTATAGAATACCAGAAAATAACCGGTTTGAAGTTGATCATCCAAGTTCATTTATTTAAAACCCCTCAATATATTATGACTTCAAAACCAACCAAACAAATCAGCAAAAGATAGGACTTTTAGAAATACTTAGGTCTCAGTTTCTCAAGACTTTTAGCAGACTGGCACCTTGCTTAATTAAAACCATGCATAAAAAATCTCTGATTTTCCTCACAATTCAATGATACTGCAAGCAGATTGATTTAGTCTCGGCACAATCTGGATGTGGTAAGTAAAATTACAACTGACTTTGCAGCACGCAGCAACTTATGACCTTATCTGTAAAATGACTTCTTCTATTCACAAGTGTACTGTCAGAAAAAAAAAAATTAAAAAGGAAGAAAACTCAAAATGTCTTTGACAAAAAAAAATCTTCAGTTACATTCATTGACACATCCTGCAGTTACGTTGCTTGAGAAGCAACACGGACTCATAGAAACATTGAACATTTTTTCCAGGATTGAGTCCAAACTTTTCCTAGACCCGTTAGCGTCACTAAACTCTGTCCACCAAAGCAACATCTACCCTCCAGGGATGGGGCTCAACCCCCTCCCTGGGCAGGCTGTTCCAGTGCCTGACAACCCTTTCAGGAAAGAAATTCCTTCTGACATCCAACCTGAACCTCCCCTGGCGCAGCCTCAGGCCAATTCCTCCCATCCTATCACTGGCCACTAAAGAGAACAGACCATCCGCTGCCTCTCTACAACCTCACAGACACATTGGAGTTTTGTCACACTGCTCCCACAGTTAACTGGGATTAAAGACATTCAGAACGTGCATTGTAGACAGTTCCTGCTTCACTCTGCAGTCATGGTAGTCATCTGACTTCAGTCTCAATCCTCATAAATCTTCAAGGTTCAGAATTCTCACTGGTCCAGGGCAATCTTCCCACTCCCCGTAAGTTTTCTTCACCTTGAGGAGCAATAACCTTCTCAGCAGCGATAACATTCTCTCTCAGAGGCAGTGGTGCAACTCCCAACAGTCCAAGATGGAGAGAAGCGAAGAAGGCAGAAGTCACTGAGGGAGGAGAAAAGGGGGGTACTCCGTGGGCAGCCACTTTTCAACTTTTCAAACGCAAACGTTAAACTTTTCTGCAGAAAGCACACGAAACAGACTGGCAGATTCTGGTCAGGTTTTACAGCATAATATTGCAAAGATCTTTATTTTGGAGGGAGACTTAACTTCCTGACAACTTCAGTGAACAAACATGAACAAAACCCACTGGAGTTAACATTCAGATGGAAGAGGCACTTAGTGGTTTAATTGTGCTGAGCAGCTGTAGTAGGAGCTGGCAGGTAAGTTGTTTTTTTCGGTCTCACTCAAATGAGTTTTCTGAAATAGTGTATTTTCACACAAAATATGACTTTTTGTGTTCTGCACTTGGAATAGGTGTTCAAAATGTTAAAAGATTGAAAAGAATAGCTTAATCCTTATAGTTTACAAGGCCATGGGCATTGAGAAGCCCTACACAGCTGCAGCAGAGGGGTTGGCAAGCAGATCTGGATGGTAGTTCTTTAACTGTAGAGGGTAAGTGACCAACAACTTCTTTTCAAGCTGTTCATGTAAATAAAAGGATTTTACATGATTCCACGGTGATTTGAGGTGGACATTAACATTTGTCTGGTAGAATTTTGATTCACAGCTCAACCGTTTGTCCACCAAACTGAAAACATGTCCTTTGGTCTTTAATTTCTAGTGACAAACACCTTGACTTTCAAACTCGGAAGGAAATCGTGGCTCACATGCAAGTCTTTGAAGCTCCTGGTGACAGTAGGAAGGATCTTAGGAGGACAGGTGTGCTTAAAGCAGCCATTTGCATCCAGAAATATGTGAGAGGGTGGCTTGAACGCAGGGCATTCAAAAGAGTCAAGATGAAGGTAACATCTTGGTTGTCAAATCCAGGTACCGCTAATACTCCTATAACTGTTCTGCTATAAGAAAGCCCCACGCTCGGCTCAATCTGTCTGTCAGGGCTGTTCTGCACCTTCAAGGTTAGACAGAATTCAGTGATGCCAGTTGCTCTGCTGGGGCTCATTTCCGTCATTTGACCTCAAGATGGTTCTCTCTTAGTTTTCAGAAGAGAATGGCCTGATGCACACGCATAGCATATGTTAATTCTCGTGTTTCCATTTCTTCAGGTGGAGAAACAGGCTGTAGCTAACAGAGAGTTTATTGCCGTATTCAAAGCCGTACGCACATTGCAGGTTTGAGCTGTAGTGGAGTGTAGTTTGAACTGTCGTTGTGCTGGAGTTGTAAGATATAATTAAGATACTAAGGTTTATAGTTATCATTTTTCTGACTCTGAAGTATGCCATGAGAAACCTTGCACCTAGTTCAAATATGTGGGTCAAGTAGAAACCAAGTCATCCATTAAACAATCTCTTGTATTGGTTTGCCAGAATTCTAAACTAGGGTAATAAAAATCAGGTCGGTTGTTTGGGGTTGTTTTTTTGTTATCATCAATACTTAAAATATTCCTTCACTTTATATACCAAAGCAGAGGGAATTTTGGCTGCTGATATAGTTAAAGATGAGGTGAGACAGCACTTCTCGAGATCTGCTCCTTGGCTGTATAAACTAAACACATAGTTTTCCTCCCATGACAGACTTGCAATACGAAAAGAGGATGTCGAGCACAGGGTTTCTCACTTTGCCAGGTTTCACTGCTCCACTTTTCCTCCACTGAGATATGGAACCTTGTCTTGCCCCCAAGACTGATTATACTCAGACAGGATTCTACTGAGGCACTATAATTTTAGACAAAATGTGTTTATTCCAAAATAGTTTTATCCCATAGTTTTATACCATCAGCCACGGAGTAGCTTTTGCATATGTGTCCACAGGACATTACAGGAATAGAATTTGTTCCTGATTTCAGATTTTCTTGTATGTGGCTCTTAGTTCTGCCTCCTCACTGCCTTCTTTAGTCACCCTTCACTTGTTTCTTACCACAGAGAAAGTGTTAGGTGCCTGTAATTACAGTCTGCAAGTCACGGGCCATCCCTCCTAGCAGTTGTGAGGTACTACCGCAAAGTGATAGCCCGCGTTGAACATCGAGCTGGTGCGTTGGATCTTTCTGTACCGCTTCACTATGTGGAGTCAGACGAGTGGATGGACAAGAAAAAAAGTAAGTAATCCAATTTTCAAGTAAAATTATCTTTTGCTATCGTTTCACTGCTCTGTCTGCTGTTAAGTAATAGTCCATACCTGCAGGAAAACTCTTACAAAGTGATTTTTGGTGCAGGGAAGTTTTCATGTAACCCTGTGCACAGCTGCATTTCGGAGACATCATTCTGGCACTGAGAATCTGTAATTTCCCTCACAGAACATTAGGGATTGGAAGGGACCTCGAAAGATCATCGAGTCCAATCCCCCTGCCACAGCAGGATCACCTAGATCAAGTTGTGCAGGAACATGTTCAGGCAGGTTTTAAATGTCTCCAGAGAAGGAGACTCCACAACCCCTGGGCAGTCCCTTCCAGTGCTCTGTCACCCTCACTGGGAAGAAGTTCCTTCTCATATTGATGTGGAACCTCCTATGTTCCAGCTGACACCCATTGCCCCTCGTCCTGTCATTGGATGACACTGAGCAGAGCCTCGCTCCATCCTTCTGACGCCCACCTTTTCAATATTTATAAACATTAGCGGGGTGACCCATCAGTCTCTTTTTCTCTCCAAGCTCAGCTCCCTGAGACTTTCCTCATCAGGATGATTCTCCTCCATCATCTTTGTGGCTCTACTCTGGACTCCCTCCAGCGGCTCCACATCCCTCTTGAAGTGAGGGGCCCACAACTGTGTAAGGTCCTGCATCTGAGTCAGGGCAATCCTGAGCACAAACACAGGCTGGGCAGTGACTGGCTGCAGAG
>VXBP01007589.1:153378-279605 GCA_013400115.1 Rhinopomastus cyanomelas
AGCACTGAAGCATCTCTCATGATGAAATGAGTAACTTCTCCATTTCGAGGGCCTCTTTAAAGAAGACCCCTCTGCAGATTTTTTTTAGCAATCCATGTATTTTGTATTTTATTCATGGATCTGCTTTTTCTACCTGCTTTTGTTTCCCCTGTTTCTGTGGCTCACAGCACATATGGTGGAGCAGGTAGATATTGTTCAGCTGTATTGCAGAACATTCACACACACACACACAATAAACACTAAGGATAATAGACCATAGCATCACTGAGGCTGGAAAAGATGGCTGAGATCATCAAGGCCAGCCTATGGCAACATTAATTGTCAATAGCATGAAGGAATAATCCAGAAGACAGGGACAGAAGGACTGCTTCTCCTGGTACATAAGCAGAAAAGAAGAGGAAGCAGTCAATTAATACCAAGTCTGCGTGTTCCTTAGCTCCAGATGCTCTGCTCACTGCTGTCTGTATCATCCTGAAAGCATTTACTGGTGTAGTCCTTATCAGCCCGTGAGGTTGTATTAGCAAAATAAAAAGCAGTTTAGGGTGCAGAATTTAATGGAAAACTCTTTTGAGCCTGATGCATTGCCCTTCAAATTCCAGGGTAAGAGATGTCCATCTCATCCCAGAGAATATTTGAGAGGGACTGTTTATGAAGGTCTGTAGGGATAGGACTTGGGCCAATGGTGTCACATTAGAGAAGGGCAGGTTGAAATGGGCTGTTAGGAAGAAGTTCTTTAGCAGGAGCGGGGTTTAACACTGAAACAGGTTGGCCAGGGAGGTGGTTGAGGCCCCATCCCTGGAGATACTCAGGGTGAGGCTGGACAAGGCTCTGGGCAACCTGATCTAGTTGAGGCTGTTCCTGCTCACTGCAGGGTGGTTGGACTAGATGCCCTTTGGAGGTCCCTTCCAACCCAGAACATTCTATGTTTCTATGGTTAATGAGAGTGTACACCAGAAAATAGGAAAAAGCTGAGAAAAAGGGAATCAGTATGATTTTTCAGCCACATATCAAGCTGCACTGCAAGTTGCGCCTAGGTAGTCATTCTCATACCTACAGGTCCATGATGTACTCTTTTGTTTGAGTTTCTTCATCCCTCTAACTAGGCATTGGGATTTCAGAGAAATAAAAAATGTAAATGTACCACCCATCCAATGTCATCTAGTGATAGGACGAGGGGGTGTAAGCAGAAACATAGGAGGTTCCACATCAACCTGAGAAGGAACTTCTTCACAGTGAGGGTGACAGAGCACTGGAACAGGCTGCCCAGGGGGGTTGTGGAGTCTCCTTCACTGGAGACCTGCCTGGACATGTTCCTGTGTGACTTGGTCTAGGTGATCCTGCTGTTGCAGGGGGATTGGACTAGATGATCTTTTGAGGTCCCTTCCAATCCCTAACGATTCTATGATTCAGTAGTGGAATTAAGTTGTAAATGATTCTTAAAGTTTTTGAGCTTCATTTGTATTAATTGTTTATACCTTGATTCAAATTCGTAAAGCTTCATACTTTAAGATAAAACAGAAGAAGTGTAATCCTTCTTTTGAACATATTCAGTGGGTAGGCTTTGTGTTCCCTCCAAATGCCTTACTGGTGCAAAACTTGTAACCTGAAGAGTTGTAGCATCGTTTCAGTTTTGACTTCGGAATTCCACGATCAGGTCTTACATCCCTAGCATCACATGGGGGAAGGAGGGGAAAGAGAAGTATATGTATATATAATTTCACCTATGCTAGAAAAAGATGTAGATCAACATGAATTAATTAATTAACTAAAACAGAACCCATGGCCTCCTATTCCTTTATCTTTCTTTTTATGATATTTCATTTAGTTTAACATAAATACAGCTAATTGCTAATCCCCTATGACTATGGATATGCAGTCATTTTATTGATTAATTGAAAAATATGGATGGCTTTTTTGAAAATCAAAACGTCTCATGGTTCGTGACTGGAAAAGCACTGCCTCTGAAGCTCCTTTTTTTTGCATCCAGTTGAGAAAGCAGCTTACTGCCTTCCCCCATGGCATCGATCGTGTGACCGCTGCACGTGCTTGAGCTTTCGTGCAAAGATTATGGAGTGTATGATCTCTTTTCTGAAGAAAACGGTTCTAAAAGAAGGATAAAATATTCTGAAGAAAGTATTTCCAAAACAAACGGGTGTCTAATAACTCACTGTAATTACGCATCTGACAGAAGTATCTTTCTTTCAGTTTATGAAGCAATGTTTTCCCAGAGAGCATCTGACGAAAAGATGGACAGAAAAGATCTACCTGGATTTTTGAGAGGCTGTGGATATCCTATACCTGCTAGTACAATACAACCTGTCTTTCAGCTGGTCTGTCCAGGCAAGTGGCTTCTCAAAATTGCTTTGCAATGGTATAAAATTTCAGCTGCAGATGCTGCAGACGTAGGGGTTTTGGAGTGGTTGGTGTTTTGCTTGCATGAATAAAGAAGCCTCTCTTCTTAAAAGCGTAGTCAGGACAAAACCCTACCTGGTGTTGATGGTCTTTACAAAAGACCATCTTTTTCTAGATTTCTGCTTTCTTTCTCGACTTCTTCTGTGACTAACGTTGGTCAAATAGAATCCCATAACATTTTGAAATATACATGGGAGGGCTTAGAGCAATTTTTGTGGCTGGTCTACACATGCAGATGTCTCCAAGAAAAACATTCAACACCTCTGTAAAGCCAGTGGTGTTTCCCTCCAACAGCTCAACCCCACAAACTGGTACAGTGAATGTTTGTAAATACAATAAGATGTCACAAAGCAAGATTCAAGATGACCTGTGCCATAAGGAAGAGGGAGGTCATTACCTTTTACAAATAGAAGTAAAGTTGTAATGAATTAAGTCCTTCTCATCTTTCTCGTGGCATGTCTTTTCTGCATGGCAGTCAGTGGAGGAGGCTGCAGTGCTCAGCTCTTGCTATAGAGCAGCAGCAGCAGCAGCAGCAGCAGCTCCTGGGAGGTTTTTACAGATACAGCCTCTCTGGGCACCTCACAAGCTGAGGTGCATGAAGCTACTTGCAATTTCTCCTCTTTAGCAGCGGGATTTTGGTTTGTACTGACAAATGTAGGTGCTGTGAGCTAAAGCTGATTGAAACAGGAATTCATATGACCTCTGTGTCCTCCTGAGATTGACAGTCAGTAGAACTGTGAGGTTCTTGCAGATGGGAATCTTCTTTGGAGGTAGGGTTAATGTTTTGGAGGAGCAATCCCACAGAGTGCTTTTAAAGCGCAGCTTTATTTCATGACAGAAACTCTTGTTTAATGGATGCATTAGATTTTTTAGTCACCTACGTGCGGTTTCTTTTTAGAGTTCATTTTGGAAGGCTTCCTTCCGTTAGCTTTCTCGTCAGGCTGCATCTTTGAGAAGGTGTTCTCCAAGTGCTGGATCACGCATGGTAACCTGCTTCTAGGTGTTGGCTCCTAGTAAAGGCAATTAGTTTATTGTGGAACAGTGTGTATTACATGTCATTTGGGTCACATTCCTAAGACAGTGTGAGTAAGACCAGGTATTTTTAGTTGTTTGCTTAGTCTCCATCGCTATGGTAACAGGAGATTTTGTTGGACAGATTTCTCTCTTATATCTGAGATTTGGGAGACTATTGCTACGTTGCACTGTGTTCGCTCACAGACAGACTAGGAAAGGTTTGTGCTTCCCTACTGATTATTTAATTTATCTTGAGCCTCTTAGCTATGAAGTGTTATCAAGGCTTGTTTGGCTGTTGGAGCCTTCTTAGCCATTTTGGCTTCAAAACTCTTTCAGATTATGAATGTGTAAATGATGAATAATGGCTGAAATATGGAGGTGTGCCTGTGTCAAATGATTTCTAACGTGGAAGCAGTTACAATAGATAGCACTTACCTGTAAAGTGCCCTTGTTCCATATTGTAATACAAATGTCAATATTTCTGAAGAGAAGTTATTACCAGAGTCCAACCTCGCTAAATTACCTGGGAAAGACTCTGCAACTGGCTGGATGTTTTGAATGGCTGAAGAGCTATTTGAGGCACCAGACTTCAGTGTCAGTGCAGAGCATCCCCTACCATCAGGCATGGAAAGGTAGAGAGGAGAGCAAGTGTACGTGTCTGGGCAGAGCTAGTATTACTGTATTAGAATATATTAGAAGGTCAGAATTCCTGGAATCATAGAATCATTGGATTGGAAGGGACCTTGAAAGGTCATCGGAATTATTATTATACTGAGTGTTTTGGAGTGAAATTTTTAACCTGCATTGTGCCAGGTGACTGATCCATGAAAGATTAAAACAAGAAATGGGACCTTGGCCTTGAGCTTTGAGCATGGGGGGGTGAAAAAAAGGACACAGATTTTCTCTTAAAAAATTTTCCATCTTAATTTACTCACTGTTATCTTTTTTTGTTTATTAATAAATCTAAAAAAAACCAACCCAAGATCTGGCCAAATCAGTTTCCAGGTGTTAAATGTCCTGTAACTTCTCAATGTCCAGTAGTGAAACGATAAGGACTGTCTTTAACTAGCGGTAATTTAGACAGGAAGAGCTTGAGGACTTTTTACTCCTCTTGAGAATTTTAGTTGCATCAGCCTTACATAACTACAAATCAGGTAGGTCTGGGATATGCTTAGTCAATGTGAGGGTCAGGCAAGCACTGAAGTCCTGACAGTGCATTTATGAAGAAACCAGTAATATCTGTAGCAAAATGCTGGTGTTCATCGTTATATAACAGAGCTTGCTGTCAAAATAGGAAGGAGCAGGATCTGTTATAAATTATCTGCACAGTATGAATTAGAATTAGGAGGTGGAATAGGCAAAAAAAGGAACCTATGGAAGTCTTAGTCCTACTATTTTGAGTCTCTGTGTCTGTACAGCAATTTGTGCAAACAAGATTATATTGAGAACTAATGAAGATGCTGGTACGTGGCTGGTCTTGGTGAGTGAAGGCTTATACATTGTTTGTGATTTCCTCCTGCAATCTGCTTTTTAACTTTGGGGGAGCAAAGGTTGATCCTTTTAGGTTGAATGATTTTAACCACTGAAGATTCTTTAGAGGCTGAGGGAGCTGGCTCTCTTTAGCTTGGAAAAGAGGAGACTGAGGGCTGACCTCATTAATGTCTATGAATATTTGAAGGGTGGGTGTCAGGAGGATGGAGCCAGGCTCTTCTCAGTGTCATCTAGTGATAGGACGAGGGGCAATGGTTGTAAGCTGGAACAGTGGAGGTTCCACATCAATATGAGAAGGAATTTCTTCACAGTGAGGGTGATGGAGCACTGGAACAGGCTGCCCAGGGAGGTTGTGGAGTCTCCTTCACTGGAGACGTTTAAGACCCACCTGGATATGTTCATGTGTGACTTGGTGTAGGTGATCCTGCTGTGGTGGGGGGATTGGACTAGATGATCTTTTGAGGTCCCTTCCAATCCCTAATGATTCTATGAATCTATGATACCTTGTTTCCTCACATTGTGAGGAAAAAGGAGTTAAAACTAGAAATAAGTGAAAACTCGAAACGACTGAAATATCTGCTATCAGTGGTGAGGTTTAGGCGCTGGTTTCAAGAAAAAGCCAGTTAAAATGAAGGTCAAGTGCACAAATAATGATGCTATTTCATCTATTTCAACCCAGTTTGTACTGCTACTTCATTCTGCTATTGAAAACAGAATGGCATTCCCTATGCAGTCAGGAGAAACCCTCAGTGCAACAGCACTGTACCTTGAATAAAACAGGAGAAGTAGAGGTAGTGAACTGATTTGGGCCATAAGCTTTGAAGTATCCATTGAAATGATCCGCTCATTGTTATAAAAATATCTCTGCAAAGGTTTTCCAGAAAGCAGTATTGTAGGCTGTTTTTAAATGTACCTTTTCTTCTCTGGTTCCAATTGCTCTGTGTTCTGTCCCAGTAAATATTTACACTGAGTTCAAGGAAACGGTGTGCACCTAGGGTAGACATTGGGACCACTAGCTGTTTTGCTTCCAGGTTTGCTGAAGAGTCTGCCAGGAATATCTTATTATTTAATATATTCTGCAGTCTGTGGCATCACTACTATTTATGCTAGTTGAGACTGGGTTAGGTAAATAGCTGTGAGCTGATCCTCTCTCTCTCTCTCTGTTAAGGCAAACTGTACAAAATTGCATCGTTCTGATAACTGGAGTGTTTTCAAATAAAACGTAAACACAGTGAGGACTTTCTTTGCAACTGGCCCTCCTGAGCAGCCTCTTTTTGCAGCTTTGTATTCATGACCTTGATAACTAATCTTGTATTTACACAAATTCCCCATCATTCTGGCTAAGGATATAAAATGTCATCTTTTGCTCAGATTGGGATGGCCACCTATAAGCCATCTGAATTTCAGTCAGCCTCCCCTCACTGCTGATTTCTGTGCATTAGTGGGAAGGTAGTAAATAATTTATTTCCTTTAAGTACAGAAGTGTCTGTAATTTTCATATATTTACAGTATGATAATTAGCAGAAGGGAAGATTTCTTACAGGTGCTTTTAGCCTGCAGTCTGCTCTGACTTGATTCAAAGCAACAAATGTGAGTGCAGAACAACAAGCCCTGACAGACGCGTCATGCTGTGTGTCTTCAGTGAAGGCAGTGCCAGTTCCCGTTCTAGCTGCAGACAGGGAGGGCTAGACAGAAGGTCCCCAGGGTCCACGCAGCTAACAGAGGGTAGTAGAGCAGCCCCATACTGCCCTTGCCACAAATTGTGGTTCAGAGCTGGATTCATGCTGAACCTTCATCATTTTTCAGTCCCACCGGGGTGTTTCCATGATAACAGGTGCCTGTCGTTGGGGCTTCGGGAAAGCCCAGTTTCAGTTTGGGGGCTGAGCTCAGAAACGCTGCTGACTGAACTTTTCTTTCTCACTTCTTCCTTACTATGGGTCATATTTGTGACATCTTATGCATAAACTATTAAATACAAGCAACCCCCTCAGCAATTCCTGTTTCAGTCATGCCAGACAAACTTTTCTTTATGGAGCAAGTCCTTCCGTGTTGAGTATTAATGGAAAACACGGCTCCTGCATCACGGACGAGAAGTTGCCTCTTAAAACTGTTGGGTTTTCATTAAAAAAAATAAAAGACTCTATGAATACTCTTAATAGGAATAAAGTTGTAATAGTTCTCATGCATCTTGCAGAAGACAGTACTCAAAAGTTTCCTTCCTTGTGCTGTTGTTTAAGAATGTTTCTCATGCCTACATGGCAATAAGCTCCAAGGCAGATGCAGGCCATCACGATGAGCATTTAAGCCAAAGGTAACAGTAAGATGTTTCAATTATTTCATCAAAGAACTCTACAAGTGAGTTATTACCAATTAATAGATGCAGTAATAAAATGTCTTTTATTAGGGCTGTTGCAAAGATTTGCATTTCCTATGTGATGGCTTCTGGATCATGGTGAAATGCAAAGTGGTTCTAATGAGCCCTTCAGGTCTTGAAGACCTTAGGGTCATTCATTCAGGATAAACTGCAGCAAAATGAAATAAAATACGTTGCAGTAGGGTTCTCTCCTTGACTACTGAATCTCTACCCAAGAAATTGCAGATTATGATGACTTTTGAAGATGAAAGAACAACGCATGCAATATCTGCAAAGGCCCTGCCCTCTTGTCCTGGCACTGTTTGCCTGGGAGAAGAGCCTGACCCCCACCTGACTACAACCTCCCTTCAGGGAGTTGGAGAGAGGGAGGAGGTCCCCCCTGAGTCTCCTCTTCTCCAGGCTGAACACCCCCCGCTCCCTCAGCCTCTCCTTATCAGACTTTCCCTCCAGTCCCTTCCCCAGTGCTCCTCTGGACCCACTCAAGCCCCTCAATCTCTTTCTTGAAGCGAGGGGCCCAGAACTTCCCCCAGTACTCGATGGGAAGCCTCCCCAGTGCCCAGTACAGGGGGAAGAATTACATCCCTAGTCCTGCTGGCCACAATATTGCTGATCCAAGCCAAGATGCCATTGGCCTTCTGTATATCGAAGTCTTTGCTGAAGTCTAGGTAGACCACATCCACGGTCTCCCTCTCATCTATCAAACGGGTCACCCAGTCAAAGAATGAGATCAGATTGGCTAGGCAGTACCTTCCTTTCCTAAACCCATGCTGGATGTGCCTGATCCCCTGGTAGCCTTGTACAAGCCGCTCGATGGCACTTGGGATGATCTGCTCCATAACCTGGCCAGGCACTGAGGTCAGGCTGACAAGCCTAGAGTTCCCCAGATCCTCCTTCTGGCCTTTCTTGTGGGTGGGTGTCAGCAAATCTAGTTTGGGTGATCACATGGCCAGGCCAGGCACCAACTTCATTTCAACATGATTGAACTGATACACACAGTAATCAGAGTCCCAAGCATCATTATGGATTTATTAAGAGATTTTGATAATAAAGTTCAAACCTAAAGAAAACAAACACCCAACTTGGCTGGCGAAGACAGTTTTTGCAAGTCTGTTCACATTTTGCATAACATTTGGAATAATTTGAAAACCTTATTTTGGAACAACAATGCTGCTCTCTGAGCAGGGAATTTTCTCCTTAAAATTCTGCATTGCTGCGTTGTCTGTAGAACAGTTGACAACAGTTGAATTAGTAGTGTGCTGACACTGCTGCCTGTCATCCAGACTGACACTGTCTTATTTATAGTCTCCTCTTCTGACACCTAAGCTACAAAATCTCCAACTGGCTTTTTGCTCTGTCTGTGTTAGGATCCGGTGCTGAGGGTCTCATTCGGTGCCCAGTGCTCCTGAGCACTCCCACCATGATAATAGGTTGCGCAAAGGGCGACGCGTTGTCAGGTCTGCTCTCAAGAAAGATGGGACGCTTGTAAATTGAAGCAATGGAATGTCTGTGCACCCCGATAGGCAGGAGGTAAATCCTTACCTTTGACTAGCTTCTTGTGTCGGCTCTGTCTCCCTACACCCAAACGTAGGAAGGATGATACCTGTCGCAGTGAATCCTGTGGCGCGTCGTGAGCGGGAAGTATGACATCATTTGCAACACATACCCATCAGAGTATGTCCGGTGGTGGAACACAGAGCAGAGTTGCTGCTGGTCTGACTGCTTCCGGGACCATCTGGCTGAAGACTTGGGAGAAAGCACTTTCTCTGAGCCAACATTTTTCATTGCAAGTGCTTATTACAAATATGTAGCTCTTGACTGAAGCTTAGAATGACTTTTTGTTTTACCTTCTTCTCTCTAGTGACACCATTAGAACCACAGCAGTAGAGCGGCTTTTGCCAGTCTTCTTTCCTAAGGCTTTGTCATGCCTTAGGCGCAGAAGGGCAGTCCATCAGACCACATCCCTTTCTACCTGTTGGTTTGTGTTTTCACTACTGTCACTACAGGGAGTTTATATTTCTATGTAAATATTAGGAACTCAGTTTGCCAGTTCACTTCAGGCCATACTAGCAAGTGCTGTGGCTAGACAGTATTCACCTGTCCAAATCTCTGGCTTTCAGCAAGTTAGCATTCACATGAAGTACAAAATGAAGTGTCTCCGTTGAAAAGAACTCAACAAGTTCACCTATGCCTTTGAAATGTAAAGCTTTTAATTGTTTTTATTTTTAATGTGGAGTTTTTCTTCAGTTTCTGAACCAGATTAACTGCTCTTGAAAGCTTATCAGCACTGATGGAGCAGCTTCACGGTCTCTTATGCCTGTGTAGCAGTGTGTCTGCTAAAGCATAGAATCATTCAGGTTGGAAAAGACCCTTGAGATCATGAAGTTCAAACACTAACCCTACTAAGCCCCACTAAACCAGATCTCTAAGAACCATGTCTAAATAATCTGTAAATACCTCCAGAGATAGTGACCCAGCCCCCTCCCTGGGCAGCCTCTTCCAATGCCTGACCACTCTTTCAGTGAAGAAATTGTTCCTCATATCCAGCCTAGGCCTCCCCTGGTGCAGCTTGAGGCTCTTCCCTCTTGTTCTATCACTGATGACCTGTGAGAGGAGACCAGCACCCACATCTCTACAGTGTCCTTTCAGTGGTTGTAGAGGTCTCCCCTCAGCCTCCTCTTCTTCAGACTAACCAGCCCCAGCTCCCTCAGATGCTCCTCATAAGTTTTGTTGTCTGTGCCCTTCACCAGCTTTGTTGCTCTTCCCTCATGTCATCTTCTTCAACTGTCATCTCCTCAGGATGGTGTTTGCTCTTTTTGCAACCACATCCTTGAACACCACTCTGCCTTCCTCTGTAGGGCAAGTCTTTACTGCTGCTGCCTAGACAGTGTTCCTCGTTTTTAGGAATTCATCTGTTTTTTTCCAAGTTAACTACTTTGCCTTTGCCTCTATTGAGTTATATCTCGCTGACTTTGGGCCACTTCTCTGGTTTCATAGACTCATAGAATGGCCCGAGTTGCAAGGGATCTCCTCAGGTCATCTAGTCTAACCCTCACGCAGGAAGCAGGGACATCCTCAACTAGATCAGGTTGCCCAAAGCCTTGTCCAGCCACCCCTGAAATATCTCCAGGGATGGGACCTCAGCTCCCCCCCCCTGCCCCGGGCCACTTGTTCCATTGTTCAACCTCCCTCCTGCTAAAGAACTTCTTCCTAACAGCCCATTTCAATCCACTCTTCTCTAATGTGAAACCATTGCCCCTCATCCTGTCACTCCAGGCCTTCGTAAACAGTCCCTCTGCAGCCTTCTTGTAGCCCCCTTCAGGGTCTGGAAGGCCACTCTAATCCAGGCTGAACAACCCCAATTCCCTCAGCCTGTCCTCCAGACCCCTCATCATTTTCGTGGCCTCCTCTGGAACTGCTCCATCAGGTCCCTGCATTAATGAAAATAGGACCAGGCTCTCTGAGACCTCCCTTTTTACTTAATCTCAATCTTGACAAGGAAGTATTTAGCCGCTCTTTGAGAAGGATATTTTGGTTCCTGAAAAGAAAAGAAGGAGTCAGCAGAAAATGAGAGCTTTCAGATTACCTAGCTCTTAAGAGATTCACAAACTGTATCACTGCAGTATTCTTGATCAGAAAGATGTCTTTTCCCTTCTACTCAGCTTTGGGGAGGCCACACCTCCAGTCCTGTGTCCACTGTTGTGCCACTTACTACAGGAGGAACACTGAAGGGCTGGAGAAGGGACAGAGGTGGCTACCAAGTCATTAAAGGATTTGGAACAGGTGTTGTATGAGGAATGCCTGAGAGATCTGGGGCTGTTTAGTCTGGAGAAGAGGAGATGGAGGAGACATCATCTTGCTCTCTACAACGACTTGAAAGGAGGTTGTAGGGAGGTGGGGTTTGGTTTGGTCTCGGTAGTGACCAATGATAGGACAAGAGGAAATGGCCTGAAGCTGTGACAGGGGAGGTTCAGGCTGGATGTCAGGAGCAATTTCTTTCCTGAAAGGGTTGTCAGGCAGTGAAACAGCCTGACCAGGGTGGGGGTTAAGTGCCCATCTCTGGAGGTGTTGAAGAGAAGGGCATGTGTTGCGTTGGGGGACAGGGTTTAGTGTTGCTGATAGGGCTGGGGAAAGGTTGGACTGGATGATCTTGAAGGTCTGTTCCAGCTAAAAGTGTTCTATGATTCTACGATATTAAGTTTTATAAGTTGTAACTTGCTGTCTGTGAAATGACCCATTTAGACTGACTTAAGCCCTATTGACATATGCAGTTTGTACAGTACAGTGCACCTCTGCAGGTACGTAGATGTGTTTGTATGGTACATATAGGATCATAGGATGTTAGGGGTTGGAAGGGACACATAAAACTAAAGTGAGAGACTTACATACTATATCTTGAAATAAAAAAGATCTCTCTCCAGTGAAATCAGTTGTTAAACAGGAGGAAATCTGAATAATTTCAGCCACCTTACTCTAAGATCTCCTAACAGGAGCGTAAATGAAAAGAGTTGGAAGACCTTATATGAAGATGAGCATCTTATGTGAAGGCAGAATCATCCCAAGATGTTTAGTTTATGTGTGTATGTGTTAGTTTATAGATTATGTTAGGGTTTCATCTCCTTTTTGATGATTTTTATCCATACCTCAAAGCACAGTCATCTTTCCAGTACTGCTCGCTCTGACTGTTCGCGTTCCTGAGGTGGTGAAATAAAGCACTCAAATTGGTAGTTTCTGATTAGTACTGACTTGGTGGTAGGCATTTGGCCTGAATTGTTTAAACTTGGCTTAGGTCTGATTCTTGTGCCCATGATCATCAGAGAGATGCTTTCTAAGGAGCATCTTATGTTTGTTCTCTCTGTCCTACACATCTGCACACACACAATCATACTCAGTCCTCTCATCCAGCCACATACATAACACATGTGTAGACAACTGCAACCAGTTGTTGTTGCTTGTTGAGACAGATGCTACTCACGGTCCTTGATTTCCTTCTGTCAGTACTGAATGTGTGCAGGAGACTGAGTAGAGTACAACGACTTTTAAACAGAGAAATGACTTGCTTTTTCTGATAGAAAATAGTTGTAAAAGTAGATAAACTGTCCTTAACTTTGCTTTGCCCTGTTAGTTTCTGATAATGTATTTTAGACAAATTCCAGTCAATCGGTGTAATTTGCTGTTTTGTTATGGCCACAAAAGTGGGAGCAGAGGGGCTCTGCCCTGTTGAAATTTTCTCAAGGGAGACCTTCTCTCTCTCTCTCCAGCTCCCTGAAGAGAGGTTGTAGTCAGGTTGGAGTTGTGCTCTTCTCCCGGGCAACTCACCTTATATGAAGATGAGCAGAGTCTGAAGCTGTACCAGGGGAGGGTTAGGTTGGGTGTTAGAAAGCCCTTTCTCCCAGAAGAGTGCTCAGACCCTGGACTGGACTGCCCAGGGCACTGGTGGAGTCCCCATCCCAGGAGGTGTTGAAGGACAGCCTGGCTGTAGCCTTTAGTGCCCTGGTCTGGCCGCTGTGGTGGTGTTAGGTCCTGGTGTGGGCTGGATGAGCTCAGAGGGCTTTTCCAGACTCAGTAATTCTGGGATTCTGTGGTTCTGTGATTTGCTGGCTACCTCTGTGCTGTTATAAAGGAACCCTGAAAAATGGAACAAATGAGATCTGTGGCAAAACTGTAAAGTTAGTCCATACAACTTTACATTAAAAATAACTTGACTGTTCTATGCTGTCTCTTGCTCAGCACTTGAATTCTATGATTTTGTTTTAACTTGTCTTGACTTCAGCAAAGCAAGTCTTTGCTTTCTGCTGCTGCATGAATGGAGTAGCAGCATTTTGTGGTTTAAAATGTAACAGGTACATGTAATCCATTGTAAAAGGTAATGGTTAAAAAAATCAGGTTTGAATGAATATCTGTATCCTGACCAAACCCATAAGAAGGCTCTGTGCTGCACAGTTGTGCTTATTATTGCTTCTTTTGCTCATTCCATTGAATTCTCTAGTAGCAATTGCAGCACAATCCCTGCAAAATGGGGATATTTGTCAACGAGTTATCAACTAGGTGACCTTATTGTGGCCTTCCAGTATCTGAAGGGGGCTACAAAAAAGATCAGGAGGGGCTTTTTAGGATGTCAGGTAGCAACGGGACTAGGAGCAATGGAGCAAAGCTGGAGATGGGTAGATTTAGAGTGGATGTGAGGAGCAAGTTCTCCACCGTGGGAGTGGTGAAGGCCTGGAATGAGTTGCCCAGGAAGGTGGTTGAGGCCCCATCCTTGGAGGTGTTTAAGGCCAGGCTGGATGAGGCTCTGGCCAGCCTGATCTAGGGTGGGGTGTCCCTGCCCATGGCAGGGGAGTTGGAACTGCATGATCCTGTGGTCCCTTCTAACCCAGACTGACTGTATGACTTGGTCTAGGTGATCCTTCTGTGGCAGGGTGATTGGACTAAATGATCTTTGGAGGTCCCTTCCGATCTCTAATGATTCTATGATTCTACAATTCTAACGAAATCAATATTTAGTTGGTTTAGTTTATTAGGTTGTGAACAATCTTTTGCCATCAATTATGAGAAGGTGTTTTTACGCAATAGTCAGCTCCATTGCCCCTCCATCTGGACTTAGAGCCATTGACCACCACCCTCTGAATATGACCATACAGCCAATTCCTTATCCAGTCCACCTAGCAAACCCATATGTCTCCAATTTAGAGAGAAGGATGCTCTGGAGGTCCGTGTCAAAGGCCTTGCAGAAGTCCAGAGAGATGACATCTACTGCTTTTCCCTATAAAGCAGTTAAAGCAGTACCTGCTGCAGAGGGTGTCTACATGAACATTTTCGGCTATGAAATGGTTTGTCTGCGCTACCTGCACATAGCAGCTCGTGAGGTGTGCTGACCACAAATACCATTCTAGAAATGACAGAGGAAGGGAGGAGTGAAGGAAATGCAGATAACTACCCAAACTTCTCTGAGTATGAATCCTAACAGTTAAATCTGCTCTTTGCTATAAAAAGTGCCAAAGTTCAATTTGAAACTATATGAGATTCTTTTATGCTGTTGTTTTCAGCTTGTAGATAGTTATATTTTCTCAAGATCTATGACCTGCCTAAAATTTCAGCCAAATTGTGAAATATTTGTGGCTAATTTCACATCTGCAATACTGCATCCAGTTCTGGCCCCCTCAGTTCAAGAAGGACACAGAGCTGCTGGAGAGAGTCCAGCGCAGAGCCACAAAGGTGATGGAGGGAGTGGAACATCTTCTTGATGAGGAAAGGCTGAGGGAGCTGGGTCTCTTGAGCTTGGAAAAAAGGAGACTGAGGGGTGACCCCATTAATGTTGATAAATATGGAAAGGGTGGGTGTCAGGAGGATGGAGCCAGGCTCTGCTCAGTGTCATCCAATGATAGGACAAGGGGCAATGGTTGTCAGCTGGAACATAGGAGGTTCCACATCAATATGAGAAGGAACTTCTTCGCAGTGAGGGTGACCAAGCACTGGAAGGGGCTACCCAGGGGTATTGTGGAGTCTCCTTGTCTGGAGATGTTTAAAATCCACATGTTTCTGTGCAACTTAATCTAGGGGATCCTACTGTGACAGAGGGATTGCAGTGGATGATGTTTTGAGGTCACTTCCAATCCCTAATGTTTAGTGATTCTACGAAAAATGTGGCAGAGTACTTGTCTTCTGCCTTTGTAGAAGAAGGTTCATTAAGTTTTAGAGGATCGCTCTTGTTTGTGTCAAATATGATCTTCAGTTTCCGTTGCGCAGACAAATTTGAAAGCATTTGGTTCTCTCTTCATCCACAAACTCTCAATGGTGCTTTTTTGTGTCACCTGATTGGGAGACAGTAAAGCGCAGAATTTTAATATCCAGTGTAACTCCTTCATCCCTTCAATCAAACATAAAGTCAAGGTAGTTCTTTATGAAACATTCACAAGCAGTAGTGGTGCTTTCTGGAAAACCTGGAATGGAGTAACATGTAATCTCTGTTTCTCTGGCCCGGTCTCTGTCTGTTGTCTTAGGAGATCTTCCATCTTTACACAGAATCCCAAAATTTTTGAGGCTGGAAAAGCCCTTTGAGCAAATCCAGTCCAGCCCATGACTTCACATCACCCCATCGGCCAGACCAGGGCACCAAGGGCCCCAGCTGGTCTGTCCTTCAACACTTCCAGGCATGGGGACTCCATCAGTGCCCTGGATGCTCCATTCCAGCGTCATTAGCCCCTTCCCCAAGGCATGATATCTCCTAGAAAGTATAAATTTCAGCGTGCACCACTCTCAAAATCCTACACAAAGTGTGAAACGTCAACGCGTGTAGCTGGCTGGATTACTGAAATCTGCTTAACCCTTCAGGCTATCAAACTGCCCTCTGCAGAATGGATGCTTTTCCAGAACACTAAATACAAAATCGTATTGGAAGATGTAAGCCAGGACCAGCATCAGGACTTGCTCTCTTCAAAAGGAGGGACAAAGTTCTGAGGAATTGTGAGGGTGAATGACTAAGGGATAACACCGGAGGCTCCGAGGTAGCTCCCGTATGCCGTCTGTGTGTTCCACACCGCCCTGCTGTCCTTGGTTAATTTTTGTCAGTGTGGGAGATGAGGTTCGTTTATACAACCTAACAGAATCCTGGTGTCTTTTGTTGGTTCGTGTCACAACCTGAGTGTTATTTAAACATCTATTTTTTCATTTGAATTCTGGGTAAGACTCGAGAGACCTCTTTAAAGCAGCTAATGTTCCCTTTGGCACTGAAATCCACTTACCTTAACTGACTTCTGTTATACTTCAGCTTGGTTCTGAGTCACAATGATAATGTTCATTTCAATGTCCCAATAGGCTCTTAGTATTCATTAGATTTTTGATTTACATTTCTAATAAGACTTATGGAATGCAGCAACATGAATCCCATACTCTGCCATGGTTCTAACTGCTGTCTCTTTCATTAACACTCTGAATGATTTCTCAAAAATAATTAAAATCTGTAATTGAATATACTAGAATAACTTTGGAAAATTAGTTTAATTATTCCGCTGTTTTTATTTGGAAAGATCACTTAATTTATAACAACAGAATAGGCCAATATGAACTTCCTCCCTCAGAGTCCTTTTGTTTATAGTTACCTTTCAAGAAAGCTCATGCACATGAAATGCATGTACTCATTCGGCGGCGCAGCTACAACGTAGATGTTTTCTACTCCAGAACGCTATTGAACACAAACAACGGTAGAATTATTTCAACAATTACTAGGCACATTCTCCCCTTTAGGAATTCAGGGTTTTTTCTATATGCATACTGTAATGTAGAATATATTCTTTATCTGAGCTAACTGTTGCTGTTTTGACAGTCTCCTACAGCATCCTCACAGCCAAACTGAGGTAATGTGCTCTGGATTATTGGGTAGTGAGGTGGATTGTGAACTGGTGGGACCTGGACAGGCTGGAGAGCTGGGCGGAGGGAAATTTAATGAACAAGGGCAAGTGTAGAGTCTTGCATCTGGGTGAGAACAACCCCAGCTACCTGTATAGGTTGGGGACTGACCTGTTGGAGAGCACTTTTGGAGAAAGAGACCTAGGGGTCCTCCTGGTGGACAGCAGGATGACCATGAGCCAGCAGTGTGCCCTTGTAGCCAAGAAGGCCAATGGCATCCTGGGGTGGATTAGAAGGGGGATAGTTAGTAGATCGAGAGAGGTTCTCCTCCCTGTCTGCTCTGCCTCGCATATAGAATATAGTGTCCGGTTCTGGGCCATTCAGTTCAGCTCAAGGACATGGGACTGCTTGAGAGAGCCCAGCTCAGAGCCGCAAAGATAATAAAGGGAGTGAAGCATCTCCCTGATGAGGAAAGGCTGAGGGAACTGAGTCGATTTTGCTTGGAGAAAAGGAGACTGAGGGGTGACCCCATTAATGTTTATAAATATGGAAGGGGCGGGTGTCAGGAGGATGGAGCCAGGCTCTGCTCAGTATCATCAGGAACTTCCTCATGATGAGGATGATGAAGCACTGCCCAAGAGGGTTGTGGAGTCTCCTTCTCTGGAGAACCCCCCTGGACATGTTCGTGTGTGACTTGATCTAGGAGATCCTGCTGTGGCCGGGGGATTGGACTGGATGATCTTTCCAGGTCCTTATCAATTCCTAATGTTGTGTGATTCTGTTGTATATTTAGGAAACTGGAACACAAATGAACCATTTATATTATGTGAGGAATTACCTGTGCAGCTGCTACACCGGGCGTACAAAAACGAAAGGGCTACTCAGATAGCTAGGAGATCGAAGGCAAGGGTTAAAAATTCCTGAGACATCCACAGTCTTGGAAGGATACTGCTACTGTGGAGGCATTTGCAAATCTTGCTGGGGTTCATTGGTGCCTTCCTGTGCAAGAAGCTACAGAGGTTTGTGACCAAAAGGGCTTAGAACTGGCCATACGTGTCTGAACAGCAATTTCCAGCTTCATCCTGCAACCGACTGGGTTGTGGGAATGAGGACCACTTTGGCCATTGTGAACTGAGGTGGAAAGTGTGTTGAAGAGAGAACAGAAATGAGCCTAAGAGAGATTTTGGACTGGTGAATTTGTAGAAAAGAAAACGAGTGAAGGAACAGGAGAAGGAGACAAATACAATAATTAAGAGCCAGTAACTCAGTAACATGAGAAAAGAAAATCAAGAATTCTTTAGATTATGGAGCTCAAACTGTCCCAGGGATCCCCGTGAGTTGTTTGGCTGTAGTGACTAATGGTACCCTGCTAGAGGAGCCTGCCCCCAGCAATGCTTGTAGTTAAATGCTCTGAGTTACTGGGCTGATGGGGCACGGACAAGCATTGGGCATGCACAGCTCTAAATAAAAGCCACATGAGGGGAAGATGGGGAACACAGTGGGAGAGGATGGGTATTTCCCTGTATTCTTCCAGCCAGGAAAACGACATTAAGCCATTGTTTTGGACAGGTGGGCCTGTGAGTGTGCACTGGGCACAGGAGATAACTTTTATTGTTGTCCTGTGATTTCCAGAGAGAAGATTATTGAGCACCCTAGGAATAACTGGAGCTGTTTAGCACTTTCCCTGTTCATGCCAGACAAAATCACACAGTAGCTGCTCATGAGCAGAGTGTAGCTTTATGGCAAAGTGCATGAGGTTCAATAAGTCCAAGGGCAGGGTTCTGCATCTGGGTTGGGGCAATCCCAAGCACAAGCACTTGCTGGGTGGTGAATGGATTGAGAGCAGCCCTGAGGAGAAGGACTTGGGGGTGTTGGTAGACAAGAAGCTCAGTATAAGCCAGCTGTGTGTGAGGGCAGCCCAGAAAGCTGACTCTGTCCTGGGCTGGATCAACAAAAGTGTCACCAACAGGGCAAGGGAGGAGATTCTTTACTCGGCTTGTGTGAGACCCGACCTGCAGTACTGCCTCCAGTTCTGGAGTCCCCAGCGTTAAGAAGGACACGGAACTGTTTGAGCAAGTCCAGAAGATGCCACAGGGATGATCAGAGAGCTGATCATCTCTGTTATGGGGACAGGCTGAGGGAACTGAGGCTGTTCAGTCTGGAAAAGGTTCTGGGGAGATCTTAAATAACAGCCTTCCAGTGCCTGAAGGAGGCTAGCAGAAAGCTGGAGAGGGACATGTTATGAGATACTCTAGTGACAGGGCAAGGAGAATGGTTTCAAAGTATAAGAGGGGAGATTGAGGTGAGATCTGAGGCAGAAATTCCACTCTGGGCAGGTACTGTGGCCCTGCAACAGGTTTCCCAGGAGGGTTGTGGCTGGTCCATCCCTGGAAGTTTTAAAGGCCAGGTTGAATGGGGCTCTGGGCACCCTTGGTTTGGTGAGAGGTGTCACTGTCCATGGCAGGGGTTTAGGAGTTGACAGCATCTTGGAGTGGATCAGAAGCAGGGTGGTTAGCAGATCAAGAGAGGTTCTTCTCTCCCTCTGCTCTGCACTGGTGAGACCACATCTGGAGTATTGTGTCCAACTCTGGGCCCNGAAGCCAGTCTGTGATTCTGACACTTTGTCTGAATACTTCTCCTGAGGTGACTTCCTTTACTGCTGAAATCCTTGGCAGGACTCCTGTTGGTTTTAATGAGGAAGGATTGGACCTTTAATAAGCATCACAGTCACGTAAGCTTGGAGGTTTTTTTTTTAGCATCGTGCTTTTTAAGTGTTTTTAGTTACTGCCTGCAGTGTATACAGCTGTGAACTTGGATAATAAATAAAGATTATTTCTGTGAAGAAACCTTTGGCAGCAAGTTTTGCTTTGCTGAGGTAAGCTGTTAGTCATCTGCCACCACAGGGTAATCAGCTAGATTTTAAATATTGCTGTGTCTTTCTACTTTCACTGTATTTTCGATTAGTCAGTAAATACATATTCAGCCTATTTCCAAAGCCCAGCAATCAGTGGATAGATGCAACATACATTGCTGGAAAGAAAGAAACCAACAAGAGCCTATTGTAGAGGTTCTAGTTGATCTCAGAAAAGTTGGGCTCCCTCAGAAATTAGTGGGAGGCGGTAAAGCTTCATTATGAAAACATCACAAAAAACTGTGTTGACAGGTGGTAAAGTACTTTCTCAGGACTGAACAAACTTATTCACCGATAGAAAAAGTGAAGCCAGAGAAGCTGCCCTCCCTGATACTAAATTAAGGGTCGATTTGAGCTTGAGGACCCTGCAGGCAAACAAAATTCAGAGTCAAAAGCCTAAATTTAGGCTTCTAAATCCATATTTAGGAGCCTGTCTGGCTTTCAGGAGAGAGTATATTGTGTTATAAAGCCAACATAAAGGCAGGAGAGGAATCACTGCTTTCTATTCTTGCCTGTGAGGAAACTATTCACAGCAAAAACCCCTCACGACTGTT
The DNA here is from genome assembly GCA_013400115.1 of Rhinopomastus cyanomelas. NCBI lineage: Eukaryota > Metazoa > Chordata > Aves > Bucerotiformes > Rhinopomastidae > Rhinopomastus > Rhinopomastus cyanomelas. The sequence continues at coordinate 173,477 of VXBP01007589.1, forward strand.
ACTCTCCCTCCTGAATCCCCAGACAAAAATTGCTGAACAAGTCATAAACAAAATGTGCTGTGGAGATGGAATTGCTGGCATATTGAGTAAATAAAAAAGGCAGTGGCCTGATATGGTTCAAAACCAAGAGATACATCCTGGCTCATGGAGAGAGTAAGGAAATTAGCTGTTTGGGTTCCTACTTACGCAGCCAAAAAGAGAGAACTGTTAGTCACGTTGCCAGCAAAGTGGGCATGTGCTGTGTTCAGCCAATGCATCTACTGCAACAGCCCAGCAAATAACAAATGATAGTTTGGCTGTATCTGAACAAATAACTTCTGATAACTAAGCAACACAGTCTATCATCAGGTATTTTTCTGCCCTCACGCGGTTTTTTGTCTGTGGTCTGGATACAGAGCAGGACGTGTGTTACGCACGTGACACTTGGGTCGAACCTGGTTCGAATAAACGTTTAATTGGATTTTTATCACCTAAAAGCCTTTAGCTGAGAGGGGAAGATTGGGGTGCATGATACTGCTTCACTTCAACAAACCAGCTCTTGCTTAAAAATACTTAATTTCTTGGAAAAATCAAGTTCATACCTGGTGTCATGTAGCTATTTCTGGTTGCCACCCAGTTCTGTGAAGGGAATTGCCATTAAAAAATAGACAAAATGCAAATTGCCACCACACATCATTGTCAGGAGTGATTACAAAGTGAGGCCACGCCTGGACTATTATGGCCAGTTCTGGGCTCCCCAGTTCAAGAGGGACGGGGACCTGACTGAGAGAGCCCAACAGAGGGCCACAAGGATGATTAGGGGACTGGAGCACCTACCTTATGAGGAGAGATTGAGCAACCTGGGACTTTGCAGCTTGGAGAGGAGAAGATTATGGGGGGATTTAATGACTGTCTATAAATCCACGAGGCCTGGGTGTCAAAAAGAAAGAGACAATCGCTTTTCACTTGCACCTGTGATAGGACAAGTGGAATATGGATTTATCAAACACAGTGTTCATTGTGCATATTCCTGTTTCTTCATCTTTGGAATGTAGTACTGCTTTAGAGGACATTGCTAGGCAGTGGCAATTCAAACCAGTGAATTGGAAAACTCACAGTTCAGCCAAAAATGAAAAAGCGTCTTAGAGAATCTGGTAACAGAAGCAACTCTGCCACAAAACCGTAGTCTGAGAAAAACTGAAAAGCCCCTACTGCTGGAAAATGTATTCATAGAAACATAGCATCATAGAACAGTTTAGGCTGGAAGAGACCTATCAGGACCACTAAACCCTGTCTCCCAACACAACACATGCCCTTCTCTTCAACACCTCCAGAGATGAGGACTTAACCCCCACCCTGGTCAGGCTGTTTCACTGCCTGACAACCCTTTCAGGAAAGAAATTGCTCCTGACATCCAGCCTGAACCTCCCCTGTCACAGCTTCAGCCGTTTCCTCTCGTCCTATCATTGGTCACTAGGGAGAACAAATCAACCCCCGCCTCCCTACAACCTCTTTTCAAGTAGCTGTAGAGAGCAAGATGATGTCCCCTCCATCTCCTCTTCTCCAGGCTAAACAGCCCCAGATCTCTCAGGCATTCCTCATACACCACCTGTTCCAAATCCTTTCCCAGTTTGGTAGCCGCCTGTGTGCCCTCTCCAGCCCTCCTGTAGTAAGTGGTCCAACACTGGACTCAGGACTCGGGATGTGGCCTCCCCAAAGCTGAGTAGAGGGGAATGATCACCTCCCTGCTCCTGCTGTTGCAGCCGCCCAGTGCTTAGCTGCCATGGATGGCAGAAGAACATACAGAAGGGTTAGTTTATAGTTGGGTCTGAGAAGCCGGAGACAAAACCTGACCTGCAGAAGCCTGAGAGCTATGCCCAGTTCTGCCCCAGTCTGATTGGGAAACCTGAGTTGTTGTTTTGTATTTTTGTTTCTTCCCAACACTCAGTTTTGTCTCTTCCTGTCCTGATGTTACAAGGTGGATTTGGGTGGCAAATCGTGGTTTGGGAAGTTCGCCTGGGCACAGCACCATCCCGTGCGCTTGTGTGACCCCGGCACAACAGAGCTGGTGTCTCTGTGGAGGCCGAAGGCATGGCTGTACCAGAAAGATCAGGAATGTAATCGCCTGCCTTTCTTTAACCTGTTCTCTCATGATTGTTCTGAGGAATTTGGGCGTTTGTTTCCCTTGCACATGGAAAGTGGTCGCAGGGAGGCCTCAGTGGATTGAGGTTCAGGGACTCTGTGGACCTGGTTAGCCCAACGCCCTGCACCTGCAGGGGCTTCTTTGGGTATTGGGTGTTTCAAACTGGAGGTTCGCTAGATACAAAGGATTTAAAATACAGAAAAATGAATTAAATGGAAAACATTGGAACCGGATCTAAGTTTATAATCAGCAAGATGTGGGGGATGTAAATGAGTGTGGAACCAGCTGAACAGTGTGTTGGCATAAGAACTCTTGACTTACAGCTGTTCCTTTGTTCTGTTTTGTTAGTTTTACAGCATTTTTTTCTTTAAAACCTTACTTTGCATGAAAGACAAATTCATGCAAGAAGATTGTTTGGCTTTGTGCATCATAATTTAAACAGAGGGAACTGAAATCTGTTGCAGTTGCACAGCATTCTGATGGAGTGGGCAGTTAAGCCTAATAGGTAATTTCTGTCCAAAAGGAAAAACTAGTCTTTTCTGAAGTGTAAAAATCTGTTTAGACAAATATTCATACTGCTAGTAAGGCTAACGTGTCTCAGTGCCAGAATGATTGGGGTAAAAGAAGAAAATAAAAAAATCCATTTCAAGTGGAATTTGCCAATAAATAGCTTTTCCAGACATTGTGAAAGAGTGAGACAGATGGGTATGGACTCGGCCTGCTAAACTTTCCCAGTCTGCTGCAGGTAGTTCTTACGTCCTCATCGGCTGCCGCTGATGCGTTTTCCACAGAGAAAATGACAAGAAAGACCACCGCTCGCTTTTCCTGTTACAGTATTGGAGAAACGGCTTGGAAGGAACTTCAGAATGTCTCTGTTTCCACCTCCTGCTGAAACAAGTTTTTACCATGGGGGTTACAACAGGCTGTTCAGCATTTGTTCCAATGTGATCTTGAAAGCCTGCAGGGCTGGAAAACGAACAACTTTCCTGTGTAGGGTGTTGCCCTGCACAGCCACGTGGTCAGTACGATTTCCCTTTTATCAAGTTCATGTAGTCTGGGGTTTTTCTGGTTTGTTTGGTTTTTTTTTGTCCTGGGACCTGGTGTGTTGAGACCCAGTGCTTCACTTAACCTGAAACAATTGAGATCTGTGTTTCCAGGTTAATCCTGTAGTCGTGACACAGGCTGCTGGGATGGCTTGGACTGTATTGGCTGTTGGAATCGTTCTTCTGAGCAGGGCGAACTGCAGAAAGGGTTGCTAGGCTAAGAAAACAGATCAAGAGGCAGCAGGACCCTGGTCTGGTTGCTAGGGGAGAAAAGGACTAGGAGGAAGAGGCACTTGGTTTCTGGTCCATCTGTAATACTTTGTTAACATGCGTTTAATGGGTAAAGAGTCACCAAGTGAAGGAGGTGAACAGAAACATAACCCAAGTTTCTTGCTACCCACAGGGTGGCCTTCCAGTGTCTGAGGGGGGGCCTACAAAAAGGCTGGGGAGGGCCTTTTTAAGATGTCCGGTAGCGACAGGACTAGGGGCAATGGAGCAAAGCTGGAGATGGGGAGATTTAGAGTGGATGTGAGGAGGAAGTTCTTCACCGTGAGGGTGGGGGGAGCCTGGAATGGGTTGCCCAGGGAGGTGGTTGGGGCCCCATCCCTGGAGGTGTTAAAGGCCAGGTTGCATGTGTCTCTGGCCAGCCTGATCTAGGGTGGGGTGTCCCTGCCCATGGCAGGGGATTTGGAACTGGATGATCCTGTGGTCCCTTCTAACCCTGAGTGACTCTATGACTTGGTCTGGGTGATCCTGCTGTGGCAGGGGGATTGGGCTAGATGATCTTTCGAGGTCCCTTCCAATCCCTAATGATTCTACAGTTCTATAGATCTATTTAAGCAGATGGACTTTGAGCCTCCTCCCCGTAAGGTGATTTAACCAACAATTCAGAGTCAGTGCTTTGATTGTTTGCCTGTCACAGAACACACAGCACTTTCACTGACCCTGCTCCTGAGCATCTCAGTGCTCACAGAGCACCCACTGACTGGCTTCATCATGAGGAAGGTTTATTCTCTCCTGGGTTTGCGGGTTTGTTTTGGGTTTAGGTGTCTTAAGTCTTCCTTCATTAGCTTGAATGGAAGCAATGCTAGATGGGCAGTAGAGATGTCTTTCCCACCAAGATCTGTCTGCAGGTTCCTCCATTTGCAAGAATATTAGAAGAATGACTAAACTAAAATAAATCGAATTTTTCAGCTTCTTGCTTTTTTTGCATTCTTCCTAGTCACCCTTTTTTGATTTCCTATTCATTTTTGGCAGAACTGTCAGGTACAAGGGGCGGAACTGTTATCATGGATGGGTCACCCCCATGGTCCAGATACTGCAGGGAACTGGGTTCCTCTTCTGCTTTCACCACCACATGCTAATGGGATCATCAGCAAATTCCTCTGATCAGGTGTTTTTACAGTTGTAACCTGTTCGTGGCATACCGAAACGTCACGTGGAAAGAACGTGGGGCTGTGTTTTAGGCATTTGCTCTATGGATGACAACTTCCTGCTCTCGTAGAATAAGTAGTTGTGTGGAAGCGGTCTGTGAAATCAGTGAACATTTAGCAAAGTGGCCTTCATCTCTCTGTGCTTTAATTATATGATTTCTTAGACATGTTGGGAGGATAGATTAATTATAGTGAGAGTTGAGAGCACCACAAAAAAAAAAAAAGCTGAGAAAAACTACTTATAAAGAAAATCACCCCGTGATGAAATTGGTGATTTAGTATTCAGCCGGCACAGTCGTGATGTGTGCTAAATAAGGTTTGGAATCAGACAGAGAAAGTTGGAGAGAGAAAGAAAAACTGGATGGCTCCCCGTTCAGTTGGTGTCCATTCTATGCACTGAGCACGGGGGGATGGGAGGGGATGCACCCTTCCCTCTCATACTTTATCATTTCAGAGTTCTTGAATCTGCAAATTTCATATTTGTGCAGTGTGAGATTAGAGTCAGTGCACGGCAGAGGTGGCGCAGAAGGGACTTCTTCTCCAAGGACATCTCACAGATTTCACTGAAACAAGATAGGAGGGTTTGTGCAAATTTTTGCCTACAAAGAGCTTCGTTATTGTTGGTGTTAGTGCCGGAAATGAAGCTGCTTGGTATCAGTGAACTTCTCAGCAGCTGCCCAGCATGTAAGCTGCCTCGTTTCCCAGTCAGTCTTGGGTGTTTGGGACACCAAGAGCATCTGGAGATGGCAAATGATCTCGGAAGAGATCTAATAATTCTGAGCCAACTTGATGGGGCTGCCTTTTTGTGCAAGGAATAGAAGTGTGGAGTTCAGATACATGGGAGCTTAATTTTTAAGCTTTGTGATTAGAGGTAGAGTCTTCCCTGGCCTCACCTGCCCTCTGTTTAAGTCTCCTGTGTGAATAGCTTTCCTCACCAGAATCGAAAGGCAAAGGAAGCCTCGATTTTTAATATCTGCCTGTCAGTCACTCAAGCAGAATTGATGACCCATTCACCGAGATTAGGAAAGCTGCACAGGCAGGAGACTGTTTGACAGGTAAAGGAAAACTGCCTTTTTGTTGGGTGCCTTTGTGGCTGTAATTAACATTTCTGTTTTGTTATAATTACAGTTTTTGTATCTTAGCCATTATGCTAATGGTGTTGTGCAGTAGTATGTGAGATTGCATTCATTATCACTGGTGAATTAAACCTTTATTAAAGCAGAATTCCCCCGGGCCTCATTCTGAAGTTAAGTAATTATTCATTTGGTTTTATCCTGGCAATTAGCTTATATACTGTAGCACTCATGATTGAGTTTCTAAACCTCCCCAGATGCAGGTAGCCCACCATGGTAAATAAATGCCTAACAGCTCCCAAACACATTTTAAGCACATTATTATACAGGGGGAGAAAAAAGACCCATCATTCAGTAAAACAGCTTTTGAGCTCCTAGCAGACAATAGTCAAGAAGGAGATTGGGCTGGACATGTGGGGCTTGTGGAGCAACAGTAATAACAAACAAGTTTATGAAGCCCTCTAACAGACCAGTTAATTCTTCCTTCAGCTGCAATGACTTCCTGGGTCAGTACTGAGATGCACACTGTGCTCAGCCACGCTCACGTTGTAAATTAAGCCTTCTGTGATCTTCCAGACATAAATAAACTTCTCTTGATTATGTAGCCTAGTTCTCAGTCATGAGAAGGGAAAAAAATATTGAGAAAAATCATGCATTCCCATCCCTACGCAGTAATAGTTTGTGGATGCCTCACAAGCACTACTGAATTCAGCAACACTTCCCTGAAGCAAGATGATTTTTTATACCTATTTTACCACCAGAATGTGGAGACATGAAGAAATTAGGGATTTACCAACAGTCACACAAGAAATCGTCAGTAGAAATAGATCCTGGCTGCGGTTCCCCTGCGGCCCAGTCAGATGTTCTTCATCTCTCTTTTTTAGCAGATGTTCAGTCTCAGAGTCTCTTTCAAAATGCGAATCAAATGCAGCTGAAATCTCTTCTTACTGATTCAGTTCACCGTATGCTGCTCTATGGGGACAGGCAGCCATTGTCCTGCTTTTAATGACACACAGAGTTTTTAGAAGTATTTTTCAATGGAAACACCTCAATGTTATTAAGGGAATCAATGAAGCATCTTTGATGCCATACAAGACGTCTCTAACGGCTCATATATATCCTCGCATAAGGGAAAACTTAACAGCTACCACAGTCAAAGCATTAATCAACTACCTGAGGGTTTTGCCTTTCAGAAATAATTTAGGATTTGACCTTGAATTTGGGTAGCTAAGTGTACACGAAACATAGGCACTACCTGCGCTGTGTTGTGAACCCAGCAAATCTGCCTGGGTAGGAAAAATTAGTGTGGATTGACTTCGATAAGCATCATTTCTTCTCCTGTATATTCTGCCAATAGCTACCATATACCCACAGGATCTAGGAACCACCTTAAACATCTCCAGTTTCAGTTTCAAATGCAAGGTGCATGTCATTAACCTTGCCTCAATGTCAAACACATGAAGCACAGTAGATGTAAAATAAGGAAATGAAAAATCATTTTGAGAACTGCCACGTAAGTTTCCCATTGGGGAAAAAAAAACGAGGGGAAAAAAGGAAATAATGCTGTTCATGTCCTTTAATGCATATCATCAAAGACTTTTGCTTCAGATTGTTCACCTTATGTGCTTCAACTGTGCTACTATCAATGGTAGTTTTAGGGCTAAGTATGTTTGAGTTTCTGGGCTTCATCTCAATGAGTTGAAAGTAGGGTGAAAATCTGAAGAGAATTAAAGGTCATTAGTTAGTGCTATTGAATGCACATTATGTATGGAGTTATAGATGACAACAAACAGCGTAATATTGCTTACAGCAGGTGTTATCCTACCTCTTAGGATACTAAAGGAGTAGCTCGATTAATAGTCATACAGTGTTTTAAAATAACAAGGTGGTACATGTGACAAATATTATGGCACTGAACTGTGCCGTGTTACTCGATTAGGCTTCCACTGTCTACTGCAGGGCTTTCACACAACAGTCACTCTCCTCTGCTTCACAGACCACTGCATTTGTTGAGGGCTCAGTGGAAGTAGGGGGTGATGTGCTTCCAGGCTTTGTTCTTAACCGCTTTGTAGAGTAGCAATGGCATCTCTGTGGAAAGAGTTCTCATCAATAAAAAGGAGATTACCGATGTGGCCTGTTGATCAGTCTAAAATGAGTGCTACACAGGAGAAGTAAACATAGGTTTCAGCTGAAAAATTGCCCTGTAAGGTTGCATTAAGGAGGCTGTGTCAGGTATTTAGCAGCAAATATTTTCTGCTTTTCAGAAAATCTGTGCTTGATTTACACAACAGCAGAGGACATCAGGCTTGTTTTCTGTCCCTCCCGCATCTTTAGAAACCCTGCTTTTGTGGGAATGAAAATTCTGAAGACCAAAGTCATTATTTCAAGTTAAATGATCCCTATGCCCTGACCATCTCATGTTGGGATGCCACTAGGTAACACTGTGCCTCAGAGCACTCTTTGTACTTGTGCAAAAGGGAAGGAAGTTTCCTCCACGTATGCTTAATTGAGGAGAGATATTTAAAATAATTAATTTGCTGACACAAGTGATATTGACCTGTCCTCTGATGATGGGACATCAGCTGAGGTCATCACTGAGCTATCAGGCAGAGCTTGCCAACACCTTGGTTGTGTCTTCAGACACTTTTGCCTCTCACAGAAAATTAGCTGCTGTGCATACTCCTACTAGAGCAGAGGAAGTCTTAGCAACTTATTTAGGTAGCAGACTGATTAGTTTTCTTTTTCAGACAGACAAAAAAACCCCTCGGTTTATTTTTTTTCACAGTAGTTTCTTTTTGGAATGCTGAATTTCCATTGATTTTGTTATAACTGTGCGTGGCATAAACAGGAAACATTTGCACTTTGAAACAGGCTGTCATAGAAAAGTAGATTATATTTTCAGTTGGAGAGTTTGAGATATTGGCACTGGTGAGGCCTCCCCTCGAGTACTGGGGGCAGTTCTGGACCCCTGAAAAGGGCTAAAACAAAGAAATTGCTTTTTTTCTGGGTTTTGGAACCATTTTGTGGTGGGTTCAAGACCACAAGTAAATAGAAGGAAAAGCAGCTAGGTCTCAATGAGATCTCAGATAGAAATTGCCTGACAATGGGTAGCCTAGGGAAAATGAAAGGGCTTTATTAGATCTATAAATATATACAGAAAGAAGAAAAAGGTTAAGCAAGTTAGTGCATAGAAACCAGAAAATCCATCACAATGCCATCACATATTCTGAGGAAAGTACAGTGGGAGATTACTAACATATTGGTCTTTGGATTTTTACATTAGAGACCAGGGAAAGCATGTGGGTCAAGCAGAGAGGGGTACAACCACCCTCTCTTCTTTCATTCTGAGAGACTTCTCAGATCTCCCACGAGTCGCACACCATGGTCTGCAGACATCGAACCCTTGGCCATTCCAGACTGGTGAACTCTTCAATTATTCAGTTTAGCTTGTTTGGCAAACTGCTGATTGAACAGGCCTGATTTCTCAGCCTGGACTGCATCCCTCGGTGCAGAAAACATGCCTTTTAAAAAAGAACCCAGTCTCTATTCTTACCAAAAGTTTAAGGATTCTTAAGTCCTTCTGCTTCTTTCAGAGCAGACAGTTCAACTAAGCACAAAGGAATTCTCCGATGCCTCTCCCGAGGCTTCTTCTCTCCCCAGTATTTGAGCATCCTCAGCTTTTCTCAGTGACAGAAATGACAATTTCTCTTCCTGCTGATCAGTGGCTCAAAGATGGCAGCAACCACATGGCCGGCCATGCAGCAAGCACACTATGGCAGCGACCGCATGGCTGCCTCAGCAGGGGCCTTCCCCTTGCTGCAAATGTGGCCGAGAGAGTTCCATTCCCCTCCTGTCTCCTGGCTCTGTCTCTTTCTCTCTCTCCCCTCCTCCTGCTTCAGTTACAGGGGAAAGGGGAGTATTTTTCAGCTTACTACAGGTTGCTGGATGCAGTTGTGGCTTGCTCCATGCGAGGATTAATCGGCACTTGATAGGGGGAAAGGCTTTCCATCGGCATGTGGAAAGCCCTTGCCTCTGCCTTCTGTCTGCTCTCCCTCCTGGACAGAGGAAGTCTGGGATGGGGGCAGCCGCTGCCCCCTCCCCGCTCCAGGGGGTATTCCAGCCTCAATGATTCTGGGATTCTGTGAAATGCTCTGCTGTTTTATGATGGCACTGTGGAGGAGATGCTAGAAGGCTGTGACAAGAGTGAAGAGTTTATTGGCTCTGGTAGACATGCCAAGAGTGAAACTTGTGCAAAATATTTGAGATGGTTATTACCATCAAAGACCTGGAAAAGCCATTTGTGGTTGGAGAGAGCATGACATGTAGAGATGTTCAGAGCTAGTTGATTTAATTTGTTCTTGCACAACACATTTCTTGCAGAGGGCTAGTGTGTTAAATATGCTCAAATATATCATAGAATCATAGAATTGTCAAGGTAGGAAAGGACCTTGGGGGTTGGACTCGATGATCTCTTGGGTCCCTTCCAACCCCTAACATCCTATGATCCTATGATCCTATGATCATCGAGTCCAACTTTCAGCCTTACAGCACCATAACCACTAAACCATCTCCTGAAGTGCTATCACCCTTGTTTTAGAGCAATTTCAGGTGAAGTTGGAAAAGAGTTTGGCTTGTTTTTGGCTTTGCATCGTTGTCTTCAGTGTTCAACATAACAATATATACAATTAGGACAACAAATTTACTGCTAAAAGGAGACAGAGCTGATTTCCTTTTAGGCTCCAAATCTTTAACGTGCCAAACTGTGAAGCGATGTCTGTAGAGGTGGATTATGAAAACAGGACTTGATTTCTAGGGATAGCTCACCAGTGCTGTTGCTCTAATGAAATGTAATCATCTTGAGAAAAGCTTCCAGATATTTCAGTGCTAGAAACACACATAGAACCATAGAATCATAGAATGGCCAGGATTGGAAGGGAACTTAAAGATCATCTAGTCCTAGCCCCTCTGCAGAGGCAGGGACACCTTCACTAGGTCAGGTTACTCAGGGCCCCACCCAACCTGGCCTTCAACCCTTCCAGGGAGGGGGCAACCACTGCCGTGGGCAACCTGTTCCAGTATCCCACCACCCTCACAGGAAAGAATCTGTTCCTCATGTCCAACCTCAGTCTTCCCTCTTCAAGTCTGAAACCATTTCCCCTTGTTGTCTCACTACGCGTTCACATAAAAAGCTCTCCTCTAGCTTTCTTATAGCCCCCTTCAGAGTTTGGAAAGCTGCTAGAAGGTCACCTCTTCTCCAGGCTGAACAACCCCAACTTGGTCAGCCTGTCCTCATAGCGAAGGTGCGCCAGCCCTTTGTTCATTTGACTTGCTCTCCTCTGGACGCGTTCTGGAAGGTCTGGATCCTTCTGATGTTGGGGACTCCAGAACTGGACACAGGACTCCAGCTGAGGTCTAACAAGTGCAGAGTAGAGGGGGAGAATCACCTCCTTCAACTGACTGTCACTGCTTCTTTTGATGCAGCCCAGGACATGTCTGGCTCTCTGGGCTGCAAGTGCACTCTGGCAGTTCCTGTTAAATTTCTGCTCCCAAGTCATTCTCCTCAGGGCTGTCCTCAATCCTTTCTCCTCCCAGTCTGTATTCAGCATACGAGTGCCTCCACTGAGATGCACAACCTTGCAATATATACATATACGTTACAACCTTTAGAAAAACGCTAGCTTGACGTTTTTTACCCCTTTGCCTCATGCATGTCTGAATCACACTTTGGAATGTTCAGAAAATACTAGTCCAGTAGTTATTTTCACAATTGCTTATATTTAGTAGTTATGGAATCTTAAAATTTTAGATTTTTCCCTCAGGCTGCTCTACAGATAGCACATCCCAAAAGATAAATCAGAAGAACTACCCATTTTAAAATAGTCCTTGAGATTTTACCTACAAAAGGGAAGTCCAAGACTCCAGTTCTTAAAATTATTTTTTCAATCATTTTAGGAAGGTTATCCTGAGTGACACTAATCTAGAAAATATTCCTGGTGACATGAAATTGGGGATCTTAATTCTACAGGATGACAAACCTACTATCTGCAGTTAAGGTATAGATTATACTAGTCAGTTCTCCCCTTGAAATATCCTCTGTAAATGAGTGTTGCCTTGAGTTGTCACCGTTACCAAGTGCTTTTGAAAACCTGTGTGTTTGTTTCACAGCTGTCTGGCTGTTTCTTAAGTTTCTAGGTGCACATCCATGTATTTACTCCTCCCTCTACCAATGTGAAGAGAGTATTAAGTATTAAGGAAGTTGTTTTAAATTCTCACTACTGCTTTTTATAAAGTTTGAAAGGTGCTTCAAATTTCTGCTGACATATGCTGAGAGCTAATCTGCAAGTCAAGACATGCTGCTGTGTCTGTGAGCAGAAGGTCATTTCTTATTCTTGGCTGATACCTGTTCTTTTCCAGATTCCCTTAAAAGAAACTGGGTCGAAATTATTCCGTCCTTGAGCCTTTCTGAAGCACATTTGTGTTCCATTGTGATCATGATCAAATTAAACCTCTCGATACTGAGACTGGGAATGGACTTCTGAGAGAAACAGAGATAAAAGTTTCAGATCAGGACAAGTTTTTTACTTAGTCTTTCCACAGTCAGGTGAATTCAGATCTTAGAATGTCCAGGAACATAAAACCTGCAGGTTATTTCACCACGGGCGGAAGTGTAGTAAGGTTTTTGTAAGGTTATTTTGGGAGGTTGCATGGTCAAAAACGGTACTTTCAGCAGGTTGAAACAGGAAAGCAGATTTTTCAGATCATGTTGACATGCTAGTGTTTGTATTGCCCATGGCCATTATTAAATGGTTCACTGCCAGCCAGACACACTGCTTGCTTTATTTACACACTGAGGTCGTTACACATTGGGACATTCCAGAGTAGGATTATTCACTTGTCCCTAACAAATGTAGGTTTGCCAGCGAAATGACCTACATTGTCAGCAGGTTTATGCTAAACCAAAGATCCTGAGTCTGTGCTACACAAGTCAAAGGGATTAGCAGAGTTACAGTGGTAATAACACGAGTTAAAGGGGTTAGTACTATTAGGGTGATAATAACGTCTTTCGCAGACCTACACTGCGAAATGAGTTGTGTGAGGAACGGCTGAGGGATCTGGGGCTGTTAGTCTGGAGAAGAGGAGGTGGAGGGGAGACCTTCTTGCTCTCTACAACTACTTGCAAGCAGGTTGTAGAGAGACAGAGGTTACTCTGTTCTCCCTGGTGGCCAGTGATAGGACAAGGGGAAGTGGCCTGAAGCTGCACCAGATTCTGGTGTATTCAGGTTGGATGTTAGGAGGAAACTCTTTCCTGAAGGGGTTGTCAGGCGTTGAAACAGACTGTCCAGAGAGGGGGTTGAATCTTCATCGCTGGAGGTGTTGAAGAGAAGGGCAGATGTTGCTTTGGGAGACAAGGTTTGGTGGTGCTGATAGGGCTGGGGAAAGGTTGGGCTTGATGATCTTGAAGGTCTCTTCCAGCCTAAACTGCTCTACGATGCAATGATTCTTCACTTTGTTTGAAGCGTGGCACCTGTTACTACAATAGGATATTATAGCAGTCCTACTGCAAACGGCATGCAGTATCATCGTGATTTTAATGACCTCCCTTGCACTTCTGGAACCTTGATTTCAGGTTATGACAGTCAAGCATTTTCCACCGCCTGATCGGGGTGCCAAGCTGCAAGCATGTAGTGACTTTGGTTTGGTGACTCCTGTCTGCCTGCCTTTTCGACATGGGTACCTTTTATTCTGAGACTAGTCAACAGACAATAAGAACTACGAATTTTACGTCACTTTTGTAATTCCCACTCCTGCCTTTTGAAGTCCCCTAAACAAGTGGATTAGGGGGTGCAGCCGCAAGAGCACGCATTGATGCACTTGCTGTTTGCGTGGCATAAATGTTACGTTTTAAAGTGTTTTCGTTATTTACCCTCGGAAGGTGCATTGCTTCCCTGTCAGCGCTGGCTTCGCATAACATTTATATTAGCCTAAAAGAGATCAATGGCTTGATGTAATTGTGTATTGGCAGTGTTTGTCATGCTCAGGGATGTTATTTACCCATCCAGTTGTGTAATGAAATGTTCCCATAGTCCTCAGCGCTTGCGAATAAGGTTTCCATGGCAATCTTGGATTTTGTAGATGCTTGTCATTTCTTTAAATGGATAGCTTCAATAAATAAATGATCAGCTCTCTCGTAGCTGGAATAGACTTCATTGGTCTAAAAAGCAGAGATTTACCTCTGTTACAAAAGTAGCCTGGTTTGTTCAGCCATAATAAGTTCACAATCTGCAGAATCATGACCCCACAGATAGTGTTAACAAAAGCCGGCTCCTTAATTATCTGCACTGCATTCAGCTGCTGTTTCCCTCCTAAACTCAATTATCATTCTAATAGCAGCTGCACTGCCATTGTTTGTTGCAATTATTTTTAAAGGAGTTTGATTTGATGTCATTGGGCTTTTTGACTAAATGTACAAGGTTCAAAGTATCCACCGCCACTAATAGCCCTCATCTCCTCTTGCAATTATCCTAATTATTGACGTAATTATATAGTGTACATTATGTAGCCATTATTTCCAAATGATAGCTCTCCATCAAAGACACTGAACAAAAGAATATATATAGTTTTATTGTCCTTACGCGTATTTCAGTGTGGGTGACAAGATGCTTTGGATTTTTCTCTCCACTTCTCTTTTAACCAGTGATTGAAGGATCCTTCTAGTACATTAGAAATTTATTAAAGCATTCAGGAGTCCCTATTGCTTCCATTTCTTCTTTCTTCTGCACATGGGTGTCTGCAAGGGAAATGAGAAGGGAACACTTTTACAGGAAGAAAAATGTCCTCTGGTTTCAAGTTCAGTTCATCCTTAGTGTAACACAAGGTTTTATACAATGGAATTCTTCAGGTCATTTATCCAACAGTAGACCTAAATGACGAAATTGCTGCATGTCTTGGATTCTGGATTGGATTCCATGTGTGGAGCTAGTATGTAGACTTCATGTCTGTTGGGGTTGAATAGGGAGTCCACAGACATTTGATTCAATTTAATCCCAAGGTTGAAATTAAGACACAAACAAGGTCAGATGCTGTCTGTCTACCAGCTGCTTTTATTGAGAAGGGGAGAGGAGAATGGGGTGGGGCGTAGAAAGAGTAATAGGAGAGTCAAAGAAGAAAAAAGTTAGGATTATACTGCGAAAGAAGTAACAGAAAGAACGCGAAAATTCACCACCATGGGCCTTCAAGGCATCCTACAAGGTCTGTCTTCAGGTGGTCTTCAGCAGTGGGTGTCGCACCACTGGTCTGGAATAGGGGTCTTTTATCCGAAGTAGGCCATCCATATATATGAGGGGGGTGTTCAGGTTGGCCTCAGTTCCAAGGAATGTTTTGCGTATGCATGAGGGGGTGGTGTCCAGGTATGCATATTTATGAGGAGGGGCTAGGTCATGAAGCTGCTGTTTCACAGTTCCAAGAAAGGGTGAAAACTACTGTGTCATAGCTTCTGTGACACACTGCTGTGTCCAGTAAACGCTATCCAGCTGGTTGCTGCTCTCCAGGGGTCAGCAAGTTGCTGTGTCATGCTCACCAAGCAGCTTAATTTAATTCAATTCATCACAATGTCACTGCTACAAACACAGCTTGATTTCAGGATAACTCACACACGTCAAAGAAAACAAAGCAGTAAGAAGAGACCAGATCTTTGATTGTCCTTTAGATACAGAACTAGATTTCTTTGGTTGAGTGAAATGACTTGGAGTGGCAGTTGTACTTCAAGGTAGTTTTACTGCGTAAGCCTGAGGTTTGATTTGGGAATATCAAACAGAAAGAGAAGGCTGTGAGTCCTGCCTTCTGCTCATAGGAACGATGCTAATGCTCACCTGCATGGGTGTGGGGTGTCGAAAGCCTCCTGCCTGTTCCTGAGTGTCAGTGCATTAAGTCATGAGGGTGGTCTCACAGTGCTCTCCTCTTTGTTCTTTCTAGCATCTTAAATGGTAAAAAAGAGATGCTAACTCCCCAAAGCCAACTAGAGAGCTCCACAAAGCATTAAGAAGCTCCTTTTTGAGTTGCAAATCCAAATGATTTCTGTGTGATCAGCTGCACTGTGTATGCAAATTGTCCTCTACATATATACAGAGCATAATGGTCTGCAGTTGCACAGTCATGTGCATGCTAGGAAACTGCTGCCCCATTTAGTACCAGAGACTCAAGGGTGAAAGAGGTTGCAGTTAAGATTCCCCCATCTTTTTGTAGAAGCCTGTAGGTATGTGGGAAATTATGATGAGAACTGTGGGGAGAGAATGGTTACACAGTTAGACTCCTTGGAATTTGCCCACAGCAGCTCTGCTGAGTTTCTTTTTGCTGATATCTCATTGATGTAGAAGTGTTTACTGAGGTGTTTGGTATTTTGGATGCTTGATATGCAGAAATGCTGAGGATTCAGACCTCTGCTTTCTGCTGCAGCTTGAAGCTTGTGTTTAAAGCATACAGAATGTTAGTAGAATGCCAAACACTCTGAAGATGAAGGCCAAGATGCCTGAGGGTGGGAACCCACAATTCATGGATACCGTCTTCCTTAATTTGTCTAGGTTAGACTTCAAAGGACATTTGCATGGCTAGTGATGGCCACAGTCTCACAGATGAAATTTCAAGAGCACCTGTGTGCTCGAAATGAAGTATTTTAGTGATTTGAGGAAAATTATTAGACTCCTTCATGCATTTTTAGTACCTATTTAACAATGAAAAATCTGATCCTATGTGCCTTAGCTCCTAAGCCATAAAATGGTCATTATAAAACCCATTCCTCCCTTTACATTTGTAAGTGTCCCTGAACATCTCTTGTGGCGAGTTGCATGAAGGAGTTCACGGCCTCAAGCTGTGTCAATGGCTGTTTAGACTGGATCTTTGGAAGAAGTTCTTTCCTGAGAGAGTGTCTGGGCACTGGAACAGGCTGCCCAGGGAGACAGTGGAGTCACTATCCCTGCAGGTGTTTAAAAACCAAGTAGCTACAGCACTCAAGGCCATTGTCTAGGGATTAGAGACGCATTGGGATGAGTACTGGACTTGATGATCCTGGAGGTCCTTTCCAGCCATAATGACTCTATGATTCTCTGATTCTATGAAATTACTAATTCCATTTCCAGTTCAGAGCTTGAGTACTGTATGGTTCTGGGATAAGACATTGAAAAAGGAGGAAACAAAATGCCAAGCTGCTGCTCATAAGCTCAACAGTGTCAGCTTGATGCAGTGGAGGAGACAGGACCCACGTGGATTATGAAATTCAGGACGTTGTAGTAATGCACATGCAGAAAGGCTTCTGATGCTTGTGTAGTAGTTGACCTTTCAACCTTGTTAATGATATCAGAACAGTTCTTTTATACATAATACTCTTGAAAGTTTTCACTGACAGTCATTTGAGAAAATGCATATATGTGCTCTTCAACCTGTTATTGGTAGAGTCTTCCCAAACCAGAGGCTGCCCAGGCTTCGCGGCACCTCGGGCTGCCATATTAGCAAAGTGATGAATGCACTTCACCTTTTTTTCACAGTTGGCTACAAAATACTTTTCTTGAGGTTGAAAACCTCAAGAAAACAAATATGAAACTGGATTACGAGACAATTCTGCCACTTTGATGAAAATGAATGCAAAGTTTATTCTAACAGAGCTTCAGCTTCCGTTGAGAGAAATAGTGTCTATCTGTTCCAGCTATCTCATTGTAAGGAAAGTAAATATCTATTTTAGACTTGGTCATGGCATCTCACATACAAGCTGAATGTTAATCCTGGTTTAAGACTTAAAGGATAATTTCATAAGGAACCAAAATCCACATGTTTGGTGTGAAATCCATGCGTGCATCGACCATCCCCCACCCCCGGTTGCTACAGATCCAGAGCTCTGGTTTGCAACTGGCAGACTCTATTTGGTTTTGGTTCTTCATCCTCTGAATGTGTTTCTAAGTACTTACAGAATACAGTACGTGGAATTAATTGTCATTTTAATGTTGTTTCTGCTTCTGTTTTGCCCAGTGGATGAGAAGGGGCTGGCAGTTGTACTGTGCCTAAGAAAAGATTGGATGTGGCACTTACTGCTGTGGTCTAGCTGATGTCACGGTGTCAGACTGTAGGCTGCACTTGACGGTCTTTTCCAGCCTCACTAATTCTGTGATTCTCTGCTGTGCCACTTTGAAGCAAAAGCTTTTAAAGCTCTTATTTTTGTCCCATAGATGAACACAAAACAACAATGAAAACATTGAAAACTGTTTGGCTCCACAGATTGTTTATATTTGTACTAGAAAAACTGAAGGAAAACCTTCTTTATTGAAAGGGACATCAAGCATTGAAATAGACTGCCTGGAAGTGGTTGAATCGCCATCCCTTAGTTTGTTTGAAAGCCTTGTAGATCTGGAGCTTGGGGACATGGTTTAGTGGTGGGCTTGGTACATTAGTTGGGTTCATGGCTGGACTTGATGATCCTAAAGGTCTTTTCCAACCTGAATGATTCTGTGATTCTGTAAGAAGAGCTGGAGGGGTGCAATGTAAAACTGCAGGGCACGTGATTAAGAAACTTTACTTTTGATATGCCGGCGTAACTAGCTCTGTTTTAATTCTCTATTCATAGACTCACAGAATCGTTCAGGTTGGAAAAGACAATTTGGATCATCAAGTCCAACCATCAACCGTACTCTACAAGTTCACCCCTAAACCAGATCCCCCAACACTAGTGAATTTTAAACACATCCAGGGACTCAACCACCACACTGGGCAGCCCATTCCGGTGCCTGACCGCTCTTTTCGTGGCTCTGTCACTAACTACCTGTGAGAAGCACCAACATCTCAACAATGTCCTTTCAGATAGTTGTAGAGAGCGATGAAGTTAGAATAAATTGGGATATTATTCTAATTGATTATTATTTATATTATTCTAATTTGCTTGGATCATCTTTACATTTCTGTTTACATTTAGTCCATGTTTTTTCCCTTCTGATTACAAATTCAATGCAAAGTTTTGCCTGGCAGGGGATACCAGACACAATTTGCTTTCTTACCTCAAGCACGTAACATGGCTCAAGGATTAGGGGAAAGTGACAATATTTTCTATTTGATTTGAGTCGTGGTTCAGAAAATGCAATAGAATAATGTTTTAGGAACAACTAATTTTCATTACGGGAACAATGCTAACAGAATAGTGACTAAACCAAGCAACAATACGTGTTTTGCAAGTACATCACTAAAGAGATTTTGAAGGAGGTGCAGCACTAATGGTGAGGAAACCAAGCATCCATTCTTACGTTCATTGTCGTTACTGGTCATTCGAATCAGCTCTGCTGTTCTAGCCTATGACATTTCTCTTCCCTTAAAAAGCAGTATTATTATTACTCTTACAATTTTATAGTTAGTGTTAATTAAAATACAAACACACATATCTCTGCTCATCTTACACATTCTCATTGAATCTGGGATGGCTAACAGTTGTGAAGTCTTCGCAATAAATTAGAACACCTAGAAGATGGCTGAGCGGCAATAAGAAATAATAGCGGTACAACATGCTGCCACAACTTTTATATTAGGGGATACCGACCAGTAACAGAAAAGCTTTTCTGTTACCTAGAATTACAGAGCAAATGCTGTATTCCTTGCAAGGAGAACACTCACTCAGTGCTTGTGGAACGGGTAAAAGATGTTAAGTTAGCAGAAGCATCAGTTTGCCTGGTTGAATCTGCACTTCTTAACAGCTTAATGAGTTTTCTGCAGTCCTGGAATTATGTGCCTTGCTCAAGAATTGTTTTCCTCTTGTCAGTTTGCAGAAGGTGGTCCCTGTATGCTTTCCCTCTGCCTCATATATCAGCACAGCAAGGGTTAGGGCCAGAGTCCCTCTGCAGACTGAGTGCCTGCATGGAGTTTATGTGGAGCCTTGGACAACAGGCTCTCGAAGACAGAGATGCCAAGGTTATCCGGTTACTCTGATGTTCATTAAATGTCATGCATGTTCATGTAAAGAGAAATGAAGGCAGTTCAACTGTTGGCTTTTTGGAAAAGCTAACCCTAACCCTAAATGTTCATTAAAATAGAGGAAATTATTTGTTTTCTGGAACTTTGTGAATTTATTCTGGAAAAGATTAACTCATTATTTATCCAGGTGCTTTCGGGCTAACTCAAACAGGGAATAGCTGTGTGTGTTTGTGTGTGCGTGTTTCCTGATAAACCTGGCTGCTCCCAGCGTTTCTGTGTTTGCTGGATTCTTGTTCCCATGTCTTGTGGGAACAAAGAGGAATCTGTTTTTGTGGTTTGATTTTCAGTGAGGAGAAGCTTCTTGTAACTGGCAGGGAAATGACCTTCCTAAACTACTGCAAATCAAAACCTGCAATTGGTTCTTAAGCTGGTTTTGTAACTGATGAGATGGTAAGGCCAATAGATAGGAACATTTCCATACAAGTGTGATAGATCTATGTCCCATCTTCTGTTCTCTGTTGTAACTCATCTCAGCACGCTCAGCCTGCAGTTTAAATCCTGATACTTGTCAAATGCAAGGCGGTCTAATGTTGTATCACCCACAGAACATTTTCCTGTCCCAGTGCTGAGAAGTAATGAGGACTTAGGCTGCTAGATTGCTCTCCTGAGCCTGACAAAGGTGACTTGTACACCCTGCGACCTTTGAAAGCATCTGAAGGCGTCATCCTTGTACGCAGTGGTTGAGCGGTGGCAGTAGCATTGATGGGAAGCCCCGGTTCGATAATGTTTGCGTCAGAGCCATGCTTCGGTTTTGCCGTGTCGTTCCTCTCTCGCCTTTCGGCATGCCTTGGTAGCAAGGTGCTTTGCTGGCTATCTTGGCAATTGGAACTTCAAATCTTTTTATGTCATTCTTCTGGCAGTTGAGCTGGTTTTTCACTTTTCCTCTTCCAAACAGGTAATATAGTCTGTCACTTCCTGGCTCAGGGACTTTGGCCGTTCTCCATCAGTTCCAAAGAATAACAGCCAGTGGCTCCAGCGTTATTTCTGCAACTTCCATTATCTCACTGGGACAAGTTCCATCCGCTTGCTGTGAATGTCCTTTTGTTGCAGTAAAACTGTTGTACATTAAAAGATCAGTTTTAGCACTACTTAAGAAAGCCTAGGCACATCTGTTCTAACGCATTTTTTTCAGAAAGAAGGTTGGGAAAGTGTGTATTAGTCACAAAACCATAGAATAAGGGAATGGTAGGGAAGGGATGTCTGAAAATCATCTAGTCCAACCCCACTGCCGAAGCAGGATCACCTAGAAGACAAGTATGTCCAGGTGGGTTTTGAATGTCTCCAGAGCAAGAGACTCCACAACTTCTCTGGGTAGCCTGTTCCAGGGCTCTGTCACCCTCACTGTAAAAATGTTTTTTCTTATGTTCAAGCTAAATCTTCTGTGTTTGTGCCTGTTGCCCCTGGTCCTATCACTGGGTACCACCAAGAAGAGTCTGGTCTCATCATCCTGACACTGGCCTTTTAGATATTTGTAAGCATTTCTGAGACTCCCTCTCAGTCTCCTCCTCTCTGGGCTAAACATCTCCAGTTCTCTCAGCTTCTTCTCATAAGGCACCTGCTCCAGCCCCCTGAGCATCTCAGCAGCTCTGCATAGGACTGTCCATCTCTGTCTTGAACTGGGAAGCCCAGTAGTGGATGCAGTGTTGCAGAAGCAGCCTGACCAGGGCAGAGCAGAGAGAGAGGATGACTTCTCTCAACCTACTGGCCACACTTTTCTTAACGCACCCCAAAAGACCACTGGTTTTCTTGGCCATTGCTGGTTCTTGGTCAGCCTGTGGTCCATCAGCAGCCCCAGATCTTTTTTCCCAGAACTGCTCTCAAGCAGGTTAGTCCCCAGCCTGTCCTGATGCCTGGGGGTAATTATGATAATACAGTTAATGATGATATTGGAGATCAACAATCCTCACATTTATTTTTCTAGACCATGTCACTCTGTGTGACACATTCTGAAAGGCTTTTTTAGCTGCTTTGCCTTTGAGCTGCAAATTGTGATTCTGTACTTCGTCATTAATGATCTTGGAGCGCTCACAGAACTACTTAAGAGAAGACATTAAATGTAAGCTCTTTCCATTAATTTCAGATTAGGGACATTCTATTTAGACTCCCCTTGCCTTGCTCAAGGAGTACAGAATTTTTCATTTTGATAAATTATTGGCCTTGTTATAACTTTTTTTAACTAATGGGGGATAGAAGAAAAAGGCTGTTAAGTAAAAATGGGATGACAAAAAAAGTGTGACATTCGCTTTATTTTATACAGAAGTGAATACAACACAAAGCAAGTTTATTGAGCTGGAACAACAAAACATTAGAAGTTCAGTGCTGGATTGGCCTTGAAATTTATTCATTCATTGTGTAACACAGATGTAGGTTCAAGTATAGCCCGAATGGTTGCAGGTGAAGACTGCTAATAATGCAGTGCTATAAGGCTCATTTCCCTCATGTTTTCTTACCTGAACCATGAGTGTCAGCTTCCTGGACATGGGTTGCAACTGGATATTAATCAGAAAGGAAAGCTGCCTCCATTCCCACCTCTGACAAGCTTCTAGATAGGTTACTCTAACTTGCTACAAAATGGTTGTATTCAGAAATTTATGCTGCTCGCACTTCCCCTGCAGTCAGGAGCAAGGCTGAAGTTCCTAAGGAAGTGAGCCTAAAGCTCCTCCGTGTCTCAAGGACTCCAGCTTCCTGAGAACAACAGAAGTAGAATTACAGGATCAGACACCTTTAGGGCTTCATTTTGGAGTTGTTCTACTTTTAAGAAAGAAGTTCTGGTCAGCTGCTGTTGAAGATCAGTGTATGATGGGTGATGAGAATTGTTTCTTTCTTGAAATTTTAGCACATTTGTGTTTTTCAGTAGGGTAGTGTTAGCAAGTATTTTGTATCAACCAAGTTGTTTAATGCCTCAGCTGCAGTTGTGCTACAGTTAATGTGGCCAGCAGGACTAGGGAGGTAATTCCCCCCCTGTACTGGGCACTAGTGAGACCTCCCATCGAGTACTGGGGGCAGTTCTGGGCTCCTCACTTCAAGAAAGAGATTGAGGGGATGGAGCGAGTCCAGAGGAGCAACCAGGTTGGGGAAGGGACTGGAGGGAAGGTCTAACGAGGAGAGGCTGAGGGAGCGGAGGGTGTTCACCCTGGAGAAGAGGAGACTCAGGAGGGACTTCCTCCCTCTCTCCAACTCCCTGAAGGGAGGTTGTAGTCTGGTGGGGGTCAGACTCTTCTCCCAGGCAACTAGCGACAGGATGAGAGGGCAGAGCCTGAAGCTGCCAGGTTAGGCTGGATGTTAGGAAGCCCTTCCTCATGGAAAGGGTGGTCAGACCCTGGAATGGACTGCCCGAGGCAGT
The DNA here is from genome assembly GCA_013400115.1 of Rhinopomastus cyanomelas. Lineage (NCBI taxonomy): Eukaryota > Metazoa > Chordata > Aves > Bucerotiformes > Rhinopomastidae > Rhinopomastus > Rhinopomastus cyanomelas. Next base: position 196,489 of record VXBP01007589.1, read on the forward strand.
GGTGCAGTCCCCATTCCTGCAGGTGTTGAAGGACAGACTGGCTGGGGCCCTTAGTGCCCTGGTCTGGCTGATGGTGATGATATTAGGTCCTTGCATGGGTTGGATGACCTCAGAGGGCTTTTACAGCCTCAATAATTCAGTGGTCCTGTAATTGTGTAAATAAACAGTAAGTATCAAGCCTGAGGTTTTCAGAAGGGCTGAGGTATAATTAACTGTTCATTTCTCATTAAGTTTTGAAAATCTTCATCATGCTTACCGTTGGGCGTTACTCAGAATAGACTGAACTGGTTGATTTAGTGGATGTCATTACAGAATGCATCAGCATACAGACCTAGCAAGTGTTAGCAGAGTAATCAATTGAATCTTTTCAACTGAACACTTTTGTCCTGTTTTTTTTTCACACCCAGCAGCTCCACAGTTTATAATCCTGGATACAGCTCAAACCTTTGACTTGCACAAGTTCACGGTTCCATCCCAGTGTGTTACCACCAGGCAATAGAAGAAACACTATCTGTACAGGCAATTATTGTGAATGTCCATTGCATTGATAGAAACTTCAGAGGCAAGATGTTTGCCATTATACATTTCTTTTCTCTTCTTCAGCTTCCACCACTTCAGTAAGAAGCATCAAAAAGCATCAAGCAATTGAAATTGCTTTCCTGGTATTTCCTCCTCGTGGTGCAAAAGTGAAGAGCTTAATTACACTGTCACTACCATGGGTGCATCCTCTCATCGATGGGAAAGGTAAGATTTTTCAGCTTCTCAGATAGACATTCAGGGAATCAAGGGCACGAAGGTGTTGTACTTTCCACATCATCAGTCAGAACCTGTATATGTGGCAGATACACCTTCACAGTCACTTTCATCCCAGCCACTGATGAACATATTCGAGAAACTGTTTACCTGTTGGTTTTCCATGAGATAAAAGCCTTAGTTGTCAGTATTTCCCAACACAATACCTGCCAATTCAGCAACTGAGCATTCTCTGTGGAAAAGGAACTGGGGATGTTGATTGACAGCAGTGTGCTCAGGTGGCCAAGAAGGCCAATGGCATCCTGGACTGTATCAGCAATAGTGTGGCCAGCAGGACTAGAGACGTGATCATCTCTCTGTACTGGGCACTAGTGAGGCTTCATCTGAAGCACTGGGTTCAGTTTGGGGCTAGAGTGAGTCCAAAGAGGCAACAAAGCTGGTGAAGGGCCTGGAGGACAGGGCTGAAGAGAAGCAGCTAAGGGAACAGGGGTTGTTTAGTCCGGAGAAAGGGAGGCTGAGAGAAGACCTCATTGCTCTTTACAGCCCCTGAAAGGAGGTTGTAAAGAGATGGGAATCAGTCCCTTCTTCCAAGTCACTAGCAACAGGACAGGAGGAAGTGGCCTCAAGTTGTGCCAGGGCAAGTTTAGACTGGCCATCAGGAAAATTGTCTTCCCTGACAGAGTGGTCAGGGTTTGGAACAGGCTGCCCAGGGGGAGGGGGTCTAGCTGCTGTCTCTGGAGGGGTTCAGAAAATGTGTAGATGTGGTGCTTGGAAACCTGGTTTAGTGGCTGGAGTGGGGTTGGGTTAACGATTGGACTTGATCTTGAACGTCTCTTCCAACCTGAATGATTCTACGATTCTGTGACACTTTAATTGTAATGCTTTTTGTAGTTAATATTAAGAAGGGCATGCTCAGCTGCCTTCTCTTTCAATGTTCAGACTCAGGGGCAGAGCTGTTTTTCCACAGCTTTTGCCTGAGAATGAAAGGCAGAAGACCTCCACATTTAGATGCAGATCAATCTAGGTGTGCACGAAGAATCCAGAGTGTGTGCAGCAGAGAACTGCTGAAAGGCTAAAGGAGCGCTGGGTACCTCTCCACACTGTGTGAGCACCAACAACACCTAGGCAGGTAACACAAAGGTGTGACTCGACGGAGCATGATTCCATTGAGAAAAGAATGATGATTGCAATCAGGGATTTTGTTAGCAGGAGAGAGATGAAAGTAAATGAAGAAGAAATCAACTGAAAACCTCTGCAAAACTATGAAGCATGTAACAGGCTGGGATTTCGACTCCATAGTGTCAGAATAAAGTAGAATTTTACTCATAGCAAGCTTGGAGTCAGAGAAAACACGAGACTAAAGTCTGTGTGGGAAATGCTCCATGATTTGTACTTCTTATACCCAAGCACCTTACTCCATGGGGAAACTCAAGACCAAAACCTTGGTTGCTCCCATAACTTCACAGGAATTGCTTGCAGTTTGTTTAGACTTTAAACCTGTTTCTAGGCTGTTTGCCCAAAGGTAACAGTCTGTGTGTTGCACAAAAATGAGATTTCAGGACACTGGACGCCAAGCACTCATCCCTAAGAGCATAGTTTGTTTTCTGAAGGTGTATCTAAATCAGAAGATCGGTGTAATGAAGGAATAAGTAACAGAGGAGAGTGGGAGCCATTCTTTGTCCACAAAACATTGAGTCTTCTGCATTCAGATGGAAAGAGTACTGGACTGAAGTTAAAAGGTGGTTTTACTCATCCTTGATGCAGTAACAAGACAGTATTTTTTCTGCCACTTCTCACAAGTGTCCTCTTGAAAGCTGCTGTGCTGAGGAAATTACTATTAAAAGTAACTTTCTCACCTGAACTTTAAGTTACGGGACCCGGTTTTTGAATGAGCTGTTCGTGGTTGTATTTTCAAAAGTAATAATTCGTGACTGTAAGTCAGGGATGGAAAATGAAATGGAAAAGGACTTTGTTTTAATCTGCAGACACAAAAAGGTTCCTTTAAGGTGAATACAGAAAGTCTCTTCCCAGTTTTTGATCATAGAATCATAGAATCATTACGGATCGGAAGGGACCTCGAAAGATCATCTAGTCCAACCCGCCTGCAACAGCAGGATCACCTGGACCAAGTCACACAGGAACACGTCCAGTTGGGTCTTGAACATCTCCAGAGAAGGAGACTCCACAACCCCCCTGGGCAGCCTGTTCCAGTGCTCCGTCACCCTCACCGTGAAGAAGTTCCTTCTCAGGTTGATGTGGAACCTCCTATGTTCCAGCTTACAACCATTGCCCCTCGTCCTGTCACTACATGACACCGAGAACAGCCCAGTGCCATCCTCCTGACACCCACCCCTCAAATATTTGTAGACATTAATGAGGTCACCCCTCAGTCTCCTCTTCTCCAAGCTAAAGAGACCCAGCTCCCTCAACCTCTCCTCATAAGTGAGGTGTTCCACCTCTCTTATCATCTTTGTTGCCCTACGCTGAACTCTCTCCAGAAGCTCCACATCCCTCTTGTACTGAGGAGCCCAGAACTGGACACAATACTCCAGATGTGGTCTCACCAGGGCAGAGTAGAGGGGGAGAAGAACCTCTCTTGATCTGCTAACCACCCCTCTTCTAATCCACCCCAGGATGCTGTTGGCCCTCTTGGCCACAAGAGCACACTACTGGCTCATAGTCATCTTCTTGTCCACCAGGACCCCCAAGTCCCTTTCCCCTACACTACACTCCAACAGGTCAGTCCCCAGCCTATACTGGTACCTGGGGTTGCTCTTGCCCAGATGCAAGACTCTGCACTTACTCTTGTTATAGCTCATTAGATTTTTCTCTGCCCAGTTCTCCAGCCTGTCCAGATCTCGCTGATGCACCATTAGTAATCTGCTTGAACTGGTGCTGTCAACATGCTGCATTACACTTTCTTTGGGCCAGATCCCTCTCTGTGATTGTAACACAGCAACCCTTGCATAACACTGGGTGCCATTTTTGAGACTATTGAAGTCTGCCAAGACTTAGAATGGCCCCGGTTAGAAGACAACTGCAAAGGTCATTCAGTCCAACCCCCCTGCAGGGAGCAGGAACATCCTCAACTAGATCAGATTGCTGAGAGCCTTGTCCAGTCTCACCTTGAAGATCTCCAGGGATGGGGCCTCAACTCCCTCCCTGGGCAACCTGTTCTTGTGCCCAACCACTCTCCTGCTAAAGAACTTCTTCCTGACAGCCCATGTCAATCCACCCTTCTCTAAAGTGAAAGTTGAAGTATTTAGATGCTCTCCTCGTGCTAGTCAATACTAGTGACTTCTCCTTTAAAATTCTCGTTCAGATCTTTGCTAGCATACTGGTCTGTCAGATTTTGATTATGATATAGACAAGAATGGTGGAGGAGATAAAAATAGATCTTCAAATGAGATTATGATGTATATGGTCAGATCTACCTCTCTCTGGAGGGCTTTTGAGCTTTTTTTATCAGTGACCAGAGTGTTGCATCTTCCTGAGTTATAGCCGTTATTAAACTGGTTGACAGGAGAGGTGCAGTTAGTTGCCTTGAAAAGAGATTAGTCTGTTGAAAGAAGACTTTCTGTAGCTCGGAGGTTCCTCTTTCAAAAAGCATTTTAGGTCTGGATCGCCCTGGAAATATATTGTGTGTTCCACTATTAATGCTCATAAGCACTACAAAGCTTCATAGATTCCTTTATTTTTGTTTACTCTATCTGTTTCTGTGGCTTCTGAGGTGTAACTGTGACTCAGTGAACCCCCACTTAGCAACTCCTCTGTACAAAGGGCTTTTACTATATAGTAAAGATCTAAGCCAAGCTAAGTAATCCTTTAGCAGTGATTGAATTGATCTGCAAAGTGGAAGTTCCAATAGACATGTGTTTACACCATAGATGTAAATGATGGACTCTGGAGCAGTGAGCCATTAACTCCTGACGGACGTGTTCTACAGGTGCCTAAAGAGGGAGAACCAAGGTTTTAAACTTTCTGAAATGCTTTTTTCCCCATGTCATTGATACACAAAGCGTGTTTCCATAACACTTCTGCACTTATCTCAACTACTATTGCTCCTGCATTACCAGTAAGTAATGTGCTAACATCTCTTTCAAGGATGAGTAATCTTCCCTGTAGTTTTTAACTGGGAAATGGAAGGTGATATCCATTTATCCTTGAAGAAAACGACTATATGAAAATGCATCTTCCTACTCCATTTATTTGCCAACTCTTGTATTCAGATTGTTTTGCGGAGTGAAAGTGAGGACATGAAGGTTTAGCTCAAATTGGGTTTTGTCACTGTGGTAGGTTTTGCAAGAATTTCAATTTTCCATGCATCCTAATTGAAAATGGGACAGTATTTCCAATTCCCTTTGCTGAAGTTCTTCTAGATAAAAGAAGACATGCCTTCCTCATTTAAATAATGGCATGGGTGTCTGACTGATACTTTTATTTTGCTGTGTGAGTGTATTTGAAATAAATACTAAGCTGTGTGACGCTACCAAAGGTGACTTAGAGTCAGCTTTTCTCAATTGGGCTTGTGATAAAATATTTCCTTTTGACAGTTAAAGGTCTCATTCCTCTATAAAACCAGGACATGGGTTGGTTTTTTGGTTTGTTTTCTCTTTCTGCAAAATAAGATCTTCCTCAACATTTTAATGCAACACTGAAGCAATACCACCAAAGTTCAGTGTTATGGTACTTACTGGCAAGACACAGATATATACATGTACCTTTAAATGATCAGTATTGATAGCACAGCAACGGGCTTAGTGTGGCTAATTCAAAAGGAGAGATCAGGTTGCAAAAAGTGTTTTGAAAAGAAACTAATTTAGAAACCCACTGTTTACTACCAGAGCTTCTGGAAGTTACTTGAAATGTTCAGTGGTGGTGTGGTTCAGTCCCTTACGACAACTAACATCCTATGATCCTATGATCCACGGCGGTCTGTTCACTCATCACTAGCTATCTCACGAGTGTCGAGAATCAATTCCAGGGGTGGTTTCCTGGTGATATTCTGAATGGGCACGATTCCATCAACTTGTCCTTTCTTTGCCTGACCAAACTGTGATGAGAAGGACCTGAGTATTGTAATATTGTTCAGTCTTACCATGTGCTTGTGACTTTGTGAACAGGGATTCAGTAATTCCATGAGGAAAGAGAGAGGGGAAACAATGCAAGATGGAAGCCTGAGGCATTCATAATTCAGTGGGTAGAGTGATTATTGTGTTACCTGAGCAAGACAGGATACGGTAGGTGTTTAAATGTCTGCGTAGTGTATATTAGCTCTGTCTTTTAGCTTTGATGTGATTTTCTCAGATTAATTTACATGGTGTAGCTTTGAAAATAAAAGAAGATACTGAAGAGCTATCATGGCAAGCTTTTCATATGGTGTCTATTTGGAGCAAAGGAATAAAAAGTTCTAATAATATCTTTCAAGCATTAATCTCTGCAAGATGTCATGAAGACCAGAATTAGAGCAACATGTGGTCTTTGCCATCTTCCACTGTTGTGACTCAAAGACACTTTTGATCACTTAAAAAGAAAATCCAACATTTGAAAAGCACACAAACCAGCAGAATTTCCACAACAATCCAATTCTCCATTTACATCCCAACAGGGTCAATTTACAATGCATTTCACATAAGGAAAAATATACTGTTCTCATGATTGTTTGTGTGTAGCTCTCCCTACCCCATGCTGTAAGTATACCCCATAGCATCAAATGCATGCTGTGACTAACAATGTATGCCCGGTGGGCTAGGCTAGCAGTATCTCCTGGACGTGTATATTCTTTTCCTTTGCATTTTTACAGAGCTTCTTCTTCCTCTCAGCCTGGAACTATGGCTTGCTGTAGGCTGGGGGCTTGTAAATTCGTCTCGAAAAAGCATATTAGAATGCAGCACTTGGACTCAGAGCTGAAAGCTCAAGTTCTCTACTGAGAGGACATTATTGTTTGCAGGGAATGCAGCAGGACGCGTAAACAAGTTCTTGTAAAAGCTGTAGATAATGCAGGGGCACATTAGTGCCTCAACGTGAGAATTGTAGCTCTTATACCCTGTGGTATTTAAGGCTACAGTGCACCTTATGTGTGGGGCCTGGGGAATAAATCTTACGAGGAGAGATTGAAAAAGTTGGGGCTGTTTAATCTGACGAAGAGGAGGCTAAGGGGAGACCTCATCGCTCTCAACAACTATCTGAAAGGACATTGTAGAGATGTTGGTGCTGGTCTCTTCTCATAGATAATTAGTGACAGAACCACAGGGAAGGGCTTCAAGCTTCAAAAGGGTAGGTTTATACAAGACATTGGGAAGAAATTCTTCATGGAAAGAGTGGTCAGGCACTGCAATGGGCTGCCCAGGGTGGTGGTTCAATCACCATCCCTGGATGTGTTTTAAAGTTGCTTAGATGTAGCATTGGGGGATCTATCTGCTTTAGGGGTGAACTTGGAGAGTAGAGTTGGTGGTTGGACTTGACGATCCAGTCTTTTCCAACCTGAACCATTCTATGATACTATGATTCTTATCTTCCTGTGCCTTTGAGTATCAAAGGCATCTGAAGTAAAATTCAGCATAGAAGTCCTTTGTAAAATATTGGACATGACAGCTTGACTGCTCAGAAGAGAAGATTTTATTTCATGGAAATAGCTTTTGAAATTTCTTTAGAAGAAGGAAAAAGGAAGATATCACCTTCCTTCAATTCCTAATTTCATGTGATTCTGTGAATGTGGCACTTGGGGTTGCAATAAGTCAGCAATGAAATGTATCCAATAATCTAAGCAAACTCAACCCTCATCTAATTTTGTGTTTAAAGGTTCATGGAGAGGCTTCGGACTCCTAAAATTTCATCCATCATGTCACACAGTCAGGCTTTGAAAACTGACCTGTGTGCATGCTTGTGAAGAGTCAATTAAACCTCACAGTTCTATTTCTGTTTCCTGTTTTTATTTAACTGAGCCCACTGAAATGAGTAATGAAGCATAAAGACTTCAGATTGACTTTCAAACCAGCTTCACATTACTCCAGTCTGTTCATGTGAAAGTTTGCTCAAAAGATGCAGAGGCATGCCCTAGTAGGGAAAAATAAGTCTTCTAAGTCCTCAAATTAATCTGCATCTGTATTCACTGTGTCAAGCCTCATCTGTTTTGAAGTGTTCTAGGATCATCTAGAATCCCACAATTGCAGATGTAGAATAATTTCTAAACTGTACTACATCTACTACATTTCTTAAACATAAAGAATGATTCACTGCGACTAGAGTCCTTCACCTGGGAAAGAGTAACAAAATGCTTGTTACAGCTTGAGGGACCATCTACTGGAGAGCACTTCTGTGAAGGATCTTGGAATTCTTGTGGACAGTAAGTTATCCATGGAACAGCACTGTGCTTTTGTGTCCACGAAGACCAGTGGTAGGTATCCTGAGATGGATCATGACGAATATGTCCAGCAGATCAAGGCAGGTTCTCCTCCCCATCTATTCTGCCCTAGTGAGGCCACATCTGGAGTATTGTGTCCAGTTCTGGGCTCCCCAGTTTAAGTGAGGCAGAGATCTGATTGAGAGAGTTCAACTGAAGTCCACAGAGATTATTAGGGGACTGGAACACCTACCTTATGAGAAGAGATTGAGAGACCTGAGGCTTTTCAGTCTGGAAAGGAGAAGGTTGTGATGGGGCTTAATCACTGTTCATAAATCCACGAGAACTAGGTGCCAAGAAGGAAGAGACAATCTTTTTTCACTTGTGCCCTGTGATAGGACAAGGGTCAATGGGTGTCAGTTGGAGCACAGGAAGTTCCACCTCAACGTGAGGAGAAATGTCTTTACCGTAAGGGCCGCAGAGCACTGGAATGGGCTGCCCAGGGAGGTTGTGGAGTCTCCTTCGCTGGAGAATTTCCAGACCTGTCTGAATGTGTTCCCGTGTGACCTGTCTTAGGTTTTACGATTGTGCTTGAGCAGAGGGTTGGACTCAATGACCTCTGAAAGTCCTTTCCAACCCCTAATGACCTGTGTATCAGTGATCTGTGTAACTTGTTAGGACTAGTATTATTGTAGGATTGCTTTCATTTTTTTAAAACAAGCACAATGCAATGCATTTTCTGTGAACAAACTTTCAAAGGACTTTAATAGCGAGAGAGATATTTATGTATATGAATGTATAGACATGTGTTTTTGAAGAAATATATAACATAGAAATATTTAAAAAGTTATGTCTTATTTAATCACATCCATTTAAAAATGTTTTTATTTTTGATGGAAATATTTTTTAAATAGTTTTATTTCTGACTGAAGTAGTCATCATCCTTTCTTAGCATCCTCTGATTGAAGGATGTCAGTATTCCTAAAATACACTTTTGTCTCAGAATCTCCTCCAATGTATTTGGAATACAAATGTCAAACCCTTCAAAACCAAAGTGAAAAATTTGAATTCAGAATCAGAATTTCATTGTTAGCTGAGACAAATTTTGAAAATGTCAAAGATAACAGCCAAAAACATTTTGTGTGTTCTTTTCTTATCTGCTTTTTATTGCTAGATTGTCGTTTTCTGCTTATCGTAAAGCAGGATGTAATCCTTCCTAAGTAACGATGATCAAATAGTATCGTAGAGAGGGATTCTCAAAATGTGTAGTTACATGACTAAATGCAGTCACTGAGCAACCTGGTCTGATCAAAGGTGTCCGTGCCTGTGGCTAGTCTTTGCTAGAGAGTTTATAAAATCAAGGTGTCTTAAAGGTCTGCAAAGACCTTACATGGAGATAATAAAGAATCATAGAATCATAGAATCATAGAATCATTACGGATTGGAAGGGACCTCAAAAGATCATCTAGTCCAATCCGCCTGCAACAGCAGGATCACCTAAATCAAGTCACACAGGAACCTGTCCAGTCGGGTCTTGAACATCTCCAGTGAAGGAGACTCCACAACCCAGAATTCCAGTATAAATCTGACTACTATTCTGCCCTTAATTATGGACTTGTGAAACACTCATGATTAATTCACAGAAGAACAAGAGATCTTTGTCCTATTCTGCAAATACTCAGGCTGTCCTTTGTGTCCCAGCAGAAACCTGGGCTGTAAAAAACAAGGAGTGAAAATACTTTTTTTTTTTTGGCTTGCAGATTAACCAGAACTCTGGAAAGTTAGTTTAATTAAAAAGTTTCTGCATTTCATTGCGAGTGTACAGAATTCAATTCATTTCAGGAACAAGATAATGAAATTAATCATAGAATCATCATGGCTGGAAAGGACCTTCAGGATCATCAAGTCCAGCCCTCATCCCAACATCTCTCTAACTCATAGACCACAGCCTAAGTGCTGTAGCTACTCAGACAGGAACTCCACCACCTCCCTGGGCAGCCTGTTCCAGTGTCCAACCACTCTCTCAGGAAAGAACTTCTTCCTAAGATCCAGTCTAAGCCTCCTTTGATGCAACTTGAGGCCATTTCCCCTACTACTATGATTAGAATTTGGAAGAAGAGCCAAGCATTAGCCTCGCTACAACCTCCTTTTAGGTAGCTGTAGAGCAGGGGTCCTCAAACCCTGGCGCACGGGCCGGATACGGCCCCCCAGGGTCGCCAATGTGGCCCACTGGTATTTATAGAACCCCTCCCCCCCGCCCCTGCCAGGGGTTGGAGCGGGGAAAACCGAGCAGCCGCAGATGACTTCCTGCTGACTGCGCGGCCGGGCTGAGGAGGAGGGCAGCGGCATCAGCAAGGTGGACGGCTCCCCTTTCTCTCCCTCCCTCCCTTCAGCTCCCAGGCAGGACAAGCCAGGCAGCACAAACCAGCCAGCACCAGTGGGACTAACTGATGAACACTTGCATCACTTGCTATGACTAGCAGTGACAAATATGGAACCTAACACTGACCATCTCATTAGCCAAAAGCAGGCCCCTAGTCCACATGGAAATATTATTTGGTTTTGTTGGTTATAATTGTTCTTCATTTTAAATATTGCATTCTTTTGCCTGTTTTTTGTGCACTGCTACAAATAAAATACGTGCAGTGTGCACAGGGATTCGTTCATTGTTTTCCAAACTATAGCCCGGCTCCCGACAGTGTCTGAGGAGCGGTGAACTGGCCCCCTGGTTAAAAAGTTTGAGGACTCCTGCTGTAGAGTAATAAGGTCTCCTCTCAGCTCCTCTTCTCTAGGCTAAATATCCCCTGTTCCCTCAGCTGCAACTCACTGATCCTGTTTGCCTGGCCCCTCCCCAGCCTCACTGCCCTTCTCTGGCCCTGCTCCAGCCCCTCAATGTCATTCTCACTCTCTGGCGCCCAAAACTGGACCCAGTATTCAAGGTGTGGTCTCACGAGTGCAGAGTACAGGGGCACCGTCACTTACGCGTTAATCCATTCATTACACATGTCAGCAAAGTGTCTGGGTTTTGTCACTGTTCTTGCCTACCATTTGACAGCTCTCTAGAGCAAAGAATTTGTAATTCATGTAAAATAGATAAATTCATTCCGATCTTTAGAAAGACCTGTTGGAGTAGGAACACTGTGATGTCCTTTAGTCCTACTTTTTAAACCTTTACATACAAAAGGTAGATTCAGTTACAGCCTTTGTGGCTACTGGCAGAGATAAGCAATCAGTAAATCAGCCCATTTGTTGTTCTCAGTTAACAGAAGAAAACAAGGGTGAGCAAATTCTAAAAAGCACTGAGGTCTGACTTTAGTGATGGCAACAAAGCTTTGACTTGAGAGAGCACGTAATTGCCTTGAGGAAATTCCCGCGTTGATTTATATCTATAGAAAATATACAAAGACATGCTGTTTTAATAACTCTGGAATTCCGCAGCAAGATGAGCTGTATTTCAACATTCAGGTCCCTAAAACCGTGATATTGCAGTTATAGAGTTGATACTCAGAAATACACAGGGTTTCAGAAAGACTTCGGGTTTTCAAACAATTGGACAACAACTTTTGTCTAACATCACAATTACTACCTGTCGCTCCCATGAAGGTATCTGGAGGGAACTCAGGATCTGGCCGATTTTAAGAAAAACGGGGCTGTTGTGAGGCAGGGCTTTTGGGGGCAGTGTCATTGCGCTAGAGAGGCTTTTTGTTTGAGAAGATACGTTTTCAGCTAACCAGACACAAACATAACCATGTGTACAGCCAGGAATTTGGGTGCTGTCAGATTCATGTGAAATTCATTGGTGGCACTGAATTCTTAAACCCTAGAAGTTATTTATCTTTTGCAAAACTAGAAATTCTTCAAATCCTGCTTTCTCAGCTCTTGAAGCGTGCCTACTGTCTATTACCACACAGTTATTTCTTGTCTTTCTGCTTGGTCTAAGTGAGTATGCTGATTCTAACAAACACATTTATGCTGGTTTTCTATAATGCTTAAAAAATAAGTTGTTTAAAATAAGCCCAATATGTAGTAGATGAACTGTCTTTGAAAAGAGAATCCTGCTAAAAAGCCTGCTTGCGTTTATTTGGTGTGCTGTGGGTAAAACATTGCTTACACCTGTTTGTTGCTCTCTACAGTTACCTGAAAGGAGGTTGTAGAGGGGTGGGGGTTAGTCTGCTTTTCCTAGGGGCCCTAGTGGTCCTGACTTCTGTATCTGATTTGTTTCCTTGAGGAGTCTCTAGCAGGCTTCCTATTTAACATAAGTGTTCCCAGTCCTGTGTCATGTACTGCAGGTAATCCTGTAGTGGCAAATCTGAAATATTTGCTAATCTGCTTTCAGTAGATTATCCTGAAAATAATGTCTGCTTGCCCTATTTGCAGCTCCAAAGACTACAGTGAACAGGTGGGGCGTTTTCCTTCCAGGAAATGTCAGTTTGATGCCTGGAAGCAGATGCAGTGTTCCCCAGCTCAGTGCTGGTCTATCTTCTAACTTAATAGGAGCTCTGAATAGATGACAGGTGATAATACATCTAGTCTGCTCAAAGCATATTCTGCCTACACTGCCAGCTAGTAAATGGGAAACTTCTGCTTCTGCAATGGGGATCTTAAAGTGATCACCTTTTAGAGCAAGAAAATATGTTCAGAAGTCTTTCTGAGTAGAAAATCAAGTTGACCAATGTTGTAGATACAGGCTATTGCTGTCGCTGTATGTATAGGAACATTGCTTTGTGAGACAGCTGGTGTATTGGGCATCTGATATTAAAAGTCATTTTCAGGGAAGAATAAATTGTTGCAATCTCCTTTGTAGGCATGGAGATGAAAGAGAAATCATTAAAAACTCCATTGTAGGCATGGGGATGAAAAAGGATAGACAAGTCTGTATTTTGTGATGTCTGTAATTGTTTTCTTTCAGAAACCCTTTTTTACCTACTCAGTGTTTGGGTGCACCAGGTGTGGCTCTGTGAGTGCAGTTCTCATGGGCTGAAAGCTGTTTCTCCAGGCTTTGGTACTTGTTTGGTGTCTTCTGCAGTCATACTGGTTATTACAAACTTGCGTTGTTTAGTTCTTCTGAGAGAAGAGAGGAAGGAGAGGCAGACGGGGAAGACGAGTTCAGTTACTCAGGTTTTTTTCACTTGTTCTCAATTGTACTGTCTCTCCTCAGTCTTCTCTGGTCAGAGAGACAACCATCTGTTTCTCTGCTCTTCCAATTTTTCTCAGCAGTTGGTCCAGCATTTAGAAAGCAGTATTTTCTTCTAGATGTAATAATTTGTTCTCTGAGAGCTGCACTGTTAACACTCGACTTTCAGTCCTGCCTCAACGAGTTCCTGGTGTATGTTATTGCAAACTGCGCATCCTAAAGTCACATTGAGAAAGCATCTAACTCCAGATTACCCTCACTTCCTGGTTTGGATCACAACCCATTTAGAAAGCTGGAAATCCATTTGAGGGTTACTAATACGGCACATGAACACAACAGAGATTCAAATCTGAGGCAACTGTCCTAGCACCATTAATACAACAGAGATTCAAATCTGAGGCAACTGTCCTAGCACCATTAATACGACCCCATTAATATGTAGGAGCAACAGTGTAGTGAAACAGAAAAGTTCTTCGAATTCCAACCACAGACAAGGCAGATGGACTGTTTCGGTTAGCTAGAGAAAATCCTGTGGGAATGTAGGATGTAGAAGGTGTGAGAGCTGAGCTATATCGTGGATGTGCTGACATCCTTCAAGAATGGTAATCAGGCTTCCATAGGCACAGAAGATCTCCTGTTTGTGAGGCCAAGGCAGTTCTACTATGAAAAGAGGAAGGTGAAATACTTATGTATATGGAGATGGTGAACAGACCAGGTGCACAGGGTGCACCAGAACCTCAGTCCTCTGGGCCTGCCTGCAAGACCATCCTCAGAGGGAATTGGCCAAAGTGAGCTTTCAGAAATGCTAGACAGTTTACGGATCCACAGATTCTTCCTGATAGGCAATGTTTTTCCTTTTTTAGGTTTTTTTATTTTCACTTACTAAAAAGTATGGGGACTACTGGGGGTTGGACTAGACAGCCTTTAGAGGTCCCTTCCAACCCAGGCAATTTTATGGTTCTTTGCTTCTATGCCTTCCTTAATGTAACCTTGGCCTTTTGTACATTTTGAGTTGTACAAAACAGAAACTTGATGAGTGAAATTGCTTAATAGAGTCTAAAATATTAATTCAAAATGTTAAAAATCTGCTCAGTTTGTGAGAATTTCTTATCTGCCCATTCTGGGTGAGAAAGATCTTGGAGATATAGTACGTGCAAAGAACCACAGCACCAAATTATTAAACCTCAGTTCTACAAATATTCAAATAAACTATTTTTGCCCTCAGGAAATCTAACTTAGTTTAACTGTGTGGTAGCTAAATCATTTGCCAAATCCTACCTTTTGGAACAACAGTGATTTTGAACTGAATAAAGTGATGGGAAACTCTCCATTTGGGTGATTCCATCTGATGGCATCATGTACTGCAGGAATGTAGATAATGGCTGTAGAGACAGACTGACCAGCTTTATTTGCTGATGCTAAGATTCAGGGAAGATTACTGTCAAGTTACAAACTGGGGATTGCACTAGATGATTTTTGAGGTCCCTTCCAATCCCTAATATTTATATGATTCTATGAAAAGCGAGGTTTAAAATAGAAAGGATGGCACAACTATGACGGTAGCATTGTGGATTGTGACGTTGTCATCCCAAGTGGAGATCTGCTGCAGTCTGATTGAATAAAAATGTTCTTTTTCTTCATTAGGGCCATTAAAATCTGGAAGGTTATGGGACCTGGATAGACACAGAGGTCTTAAAAAGCAATGAGGAGAGACTAATGCTCAGTGCTCATTGCTGCATACTTGAAGAGCCCAATTAAGTAAAATTTGTGCTAATTTGTGGAAAATCGAAGCAGAAAAGCCTTATTTTGGCTGTTGCACTGGTTCAGAAAAAAACCCCATAAAACTAAAAACCTGACTTTTTTTCCATATGACTGTATAAATATTGGAAGGTCTTTTTGGAGTACAAAAGAATTTTTATTATTGTAAGTGGAGATGCGTGCTATTTGTGCATAACATCGAAATGCAAGAATTCACCAAGATTTCCATGTGTCACTGTGTTGCTTCAATGGAGAGTCCCTGGGAATAATGCAGTTTTCTGTTGGCTTTTTTTCATAAGTAAGTACCAATATTCAAATGAAACGTGATAGAAATTGTTTAAGAACCTAATTGCATGTTCTGTGTTTGGCATTTGCATTATCATGTTTGGAATTTGTCTTTTCAGAGTGCTTTATTTAGTTTCTATTAATACCCTGTAATTTCGTAAGTGTGGTGGGAGTGTAAGGAGAATGCAGAACAAGGAAAGATTAGCATAATGCTTGATTTAGGCTCTGACCTATTTTTTAGGCTGATCTTAAAAAGCAGATTTGCTAAGACTGGTGTGAGTACCGCAGACCATGAACAGACAAGATAGGGAGGCTATTAATCCTTTATTCCTTTCATTTGTTATACGGCTGAGGAGAGGCTGAATCAATCAATCAAAGCTCCGCAAAGCAGTATTAAGTGATGTAATTCTTGATTAAAATCTCGCTTTCAATGTAGGTATCAGCCTGAAGAAAAGTTCATTACTTCCATTTTGGACATAGGCCAGAATGGCAGGACTCAGTCCATCAACGCCTGGCTACGAGACTAGTGTTATAGGCAGGGCTTTGGGTTCTTTTGGACACCAGTCCTAGCAGATAGAAATGGGAGGGGTTTATCTCAGAGGGGAAAAAGGGCTCTGGGGCAGGAGCTTGACCAGCCTGATAGCCTTTGATGAGGGCATAAGCAGGTGGCTAGAGGATGGCAGAGCATTGCATGTGGTCTATCTCCACTTGAGTAAAGCATTTGACAGAGTCTCCCACAGCATCCTCACAGCCAAACTGAGGCAGTGTGGTCTAGATGATTGGGTAGTGAGGTGGATGGTGAACTGGCTGCAGGGTAGAAGCCAGAGAGTGGTGGTCAATGGGACAGAGTCTAGTTGGAGGCCTGGATCTAGTGGAGTGCCCCAGGGATCGGTGCTGGGACCGGTCCTGNAAGATGAAAGAGGTGGAGCACCTCCCTTATGAGAAGAGGCTGAGGGACTTGGGTCTCTTTAGCTTGGAGAAGAGGAGAGTGAGGGGTGACCTCATTAATGTCTATAAATATTTGAAGGGTGGGTGTCAGGAGAATGGAGCCAGGCTCTTCTCGATGTCATTTAGTGATAGGACGAGGGGCAATGGTTGTGAGATAGAACATAGGAGGTTCCACAGAAATATGAGAAGGAAGTTCTTCACAGTGAGGGTGACAGAGCAACCCAGGGTGGTTGTGGAGTCTCCATCAATGGAGATGTTGAAGACCTGCCTGGATGTGTTCCTGTGTGTCTTGGTCTAGGTGATCCTGCTGTGTCAGGGGGATTGGACTGGATGATCTTTTGAGGTCCCTTCCGATCCCTAATGATTCTATGAAGATGTGATTCTATGATCTTTTAAACTAAAAGCAATAAAAAAAGAAAGAAAGAAATTGCTTCTTCCTGTTACCCCAAGACTACACCAAAAAGAACATTGGAAAGAAAATTGTGGCTCTGACGTGATATTTAAGATTTTGTCTGTGAAAACATATTAGTACAGAGCTGTGCTTTTGCACTTGTAACCCAAGTAAGAAAATGGCATGCGAGACAGAAAACTTGTGGAAAGATTGGCTAATGTCTGTGTAAACAGCAAATGCTTGCCACATATGGGCGTTAGGAGTTTTATTGCTGAGGCTCAGTGACTCCTGTAAACAGGATGGGGGTCTCAAATGCGGTAGCTAGGCCAGCCTTTCGGGTGAGGCGAGGAAGGGGTTTGGCAGTGTCCTCCCCAGGGGCATGAGGTCTTATTCTCGTGGCCTGTGTGAAGAGCGGACTACAGTGGCTCAAAGACAAGCTGTGCCGTGTCACTCGGGCCTGGGGGGACGTGAACGTGTATAACCCGTGAAACTCCCGATGCACTAGCACCTGCCTGTAAGCGGGGAAGGCCCTGCAAAGCACGGTTATGGGGAACCCCTTCCCTGTAACTTCTCGGTAAGTCCGGGTGCTGGGGTGCCTCTCTGGATTGCTTGTGCACTAACACGTGCTGTACGGGGAGCGATCATCATGAATTCAACAAAACTGGTGGCAATGTTTGGCCACTTTGGCCACAGTAAACCCCTTCAGACTGGGGCACAAGTGACTGCAGAGCGGCCCAGTAGAGGGGGACCTGACAGTACTGGTTGACAGCCAGCTGAACACGAGCCAGCAGGTGGCATGAAAGGCCAGTGGCATCCTGGCTTGGATCAGCAGTACTGTGGCCAGCAGGACACACAAGTCTCCCCCTGTACTGGGCACTGGTGGGACGCCACCTTGAGTACTGGGCCCAGTTCTGGGCCACTCACTTCAGGAAAGAGATTGAGATGTTGGAGCGGGTCCAGAGAAGCAACAAAGCTGGGAAAAAGACTGGAGGGAAAGTCTGATGGGGAGAGGCTGAGGGAGCTGGGGCCATTTGGCCTGGAGAAGAGGAGACTCAGCGGGAACCTTCTCCCTCTCTCCAACTCCCTGAAGGGAGGCTGTCATCAGGTGGTCAGGCTCTTCTCGCAGGCAACTAGCGCCAAGACGAGAGGGCAGGGCCTTAAGCTGTGCCAGAGGAGGGTTAGGTTGGATGTTAGGAAGCCCTTCCTCACAGAAAGGGTCATCAGACCTTGGAATGGACTGCCCAGGGCAGTGGTGGGGTCCCCATCTCTGGAGGTGTTTAAGGCCAGACTGGGCTTTGGCCCTTAGTGTCCTGGTGTAGCCCCTGTGGTGATGTTAGGTCCTGGTGTGGGCTGGATGAGCTCAAAGGGCTTTTCCAGCCTCAGTAATTCTGGGATTCTGTGAATTAGGTGTCTGCATGCAGATGTAGCCTCGCGTGTACAGACTCTGGTCCTGATGCAGACC
Source organism: Rhinopomastus cyanomelas (assembly GCA_013400115.1). NCBI lineage: Eukaryota > Metazoa > Chordata > Aves > Bucerotiformes > Rhinopomastidae > Rhinopomastus > Rhinopomastus cyanomelas. Next base: position 214,562 of record VXBP01007589.1, read on the forward strand.
TTCAACCACTCCAATACCCGCTGAGAGGACAACACAGCAGGGCAAAAGAAGATTCTAGGAAAGCACTGATGGCAAATTCTTGACAAAAATTGTAGAGGAACTGTTGAGGAGATGTTCCTTCAATGAGCTGCTCCAGTCACAAAAGATAGAGTGCTAGAGGAAAGGCAAGCCCAAGACAGCTGGTTGGTATTGGAAAAATACTGCTTCCAAGCTCAAAGGCAGTCCACCACAAAGAGCCGAAATGCTCTGCTTGCTCAGAGCGGAGTAAGATTGACTTGCATGAGAGAGATTTTATAGCAACAGCTTCCCAGGTGTTTGCTGATGTGAGGAGCAGCATTGCGCGAGGACGTGATCTAACATTCTGCTACGACTTCCATGTTTTCTCAGTTTCTCAGAGTTCAAGGAATTCTTTATTCAAATGCAGCAGTAGAAATAATATTGTTCTTTAGCAAACAGTCTTGGGCAGATTGGAGAAATCTGTTAAATATTAATTCCATTAAGGCTGAACATTCAACTGAAATGAATTGCAATGCCATGTAAAAATTCATTAATTTGTTTAAAAAGAGATGCAATGAAATGTACAGAAACCTGTGAGTAGCAATTTAAATAGTACAGTAAAACTTATAATAAATTTTATATTTGAAAGCAACACAGGTACAAATTTGAAAAGAAAATAGGAGACAATTATATACACATATATATTTTTATGTGTGTAGGTGTTGTTCACACACACCTGTATAAAAAAAACATGACTGGTGAACCAGGAAATAAAGCAGAAAATAAATTGCTCTTGGATATCCAGCCTACAGATAGCCTATCTGCTCATGGCCGGGCTACTGGCCTTCTGAATTCCTGTATGAACCTGTTTTCATCTCCTTTTCCTAGGATGTGGATTTTTTCAGCTTGACATTGTGGCTGAATGTGTGTTGATCCAAAATGATGCCTGGTCTGGACATTTGGGGAAACTGTTTACCAGAACAAGGTGTGACATGACAAATTATCAAGGTGGGATGCAGTGCCTCTGTCCTCACTGAGCATGGTTCGGGAGAGTAAATAATTTAGAACACTAGCAAGGAACTGTGGTGCTTGTTCTCCATTTGCTGCAGAGTTTTTTAAGGGAAATAGACCTTTTCAATTTATTTTTTTCTTGCTCAATATTTCTCTCATGGCCCATCAGCCACATGGATATTTTTCAGAAAGGATGAAGACAGATATATGAGGACTAAGGGAGGGAGAACTCAGTATAACTACCTTGTCACACAGTCACTCTGGTTGGAAAAGACCTCTGTGGTCTATTTCCCCTCAAGAACATTCGCAGAGTTAAAGCAACTTGAGGGCTACTGAAAATAGGTAGCAATGTACTGTATGCTTCTCATACTTATTAATTCAAGGCAGATAGCATCTGAATGTAAAACATCCCTCAATATCACCAAAAACATAAAAGTAAATACAAGATGAGCAATGGAGTATTTGTTTCAATGATCTTATTGTGAAGTTCACTGCTCTGCAAGGGCATAAATATTCAGAGGAATTCAGCGTTCTCACCGTACATGTTGGAATGTTCAAGAGGAAGCTCTGTGGGATGGCTGATCTGCTCTTCTGAGCCAGATCGGCATGAAGACACCATTTCTCACCCCTGCTTGGAGAGAGCAGGCACTGGGGAGAGCTGCTTGCTGTTCATATCCAGTGTGAGACTAGTTATTAAACTTAGCAGTAAAGGCCTTTGGTTGGAATGGTGACCTGACCCCGCCACCCAGGCACCTCACCTGCCCACACAGTGTAGGTCATCAGCGAGTGCATTTATTCTCAGAGAAGAAGCTGGTATGTCCTGCTTTGGCAGCCGGTGTTAAAACCAGCAGTGGGCCCATGGCTCGTCCTGTGCTTTTGTTGCAGTCCTCGGCCAGTGTGTTTGTGTGCTGTGATGCTTCCTCTGGTTTGACAGGCTGCTGCTTACAGATAACAGCCTTCATTCTACTGCTGTGAATGTCAGGGAATCGTTCCATTAGGTTTGGTGGGCTTATGAAAATAATCTATTTCATGCTGTATCAAGAGTTTCAAATGAAGAGCTGGGTACCTGGCCATCCAGTCTTAGATGTTTTGTTGAAAGGTAGACTCGAGGCGTTCTTCCTGTGCTTCCCGTTGCTTTTTCTAGGAGGAAATGACCAGAATCAATCCCTGTTTTGAGACTCTTGGCACACCTAAGTGAAGGCAAGTAGCTTGCTGTCACGCTTCCGTTGCTGTAATTGTGTGAGGAAAAGGAGAGTGCAATCCAAAATACAGAAGTCCCAAATGTTCAAATGCCAACGCCCTCGCAAACGAGCCCCCTGCCCACATGGAAAGACGAGACCCAGACTTACATGCACAGTACGTAGCCTGGCTTTGAGTCTGTGTATGAGAAAGCTTACTGCAAGACCAAAATCAATTGATCTCTGTGTTCAGAACTTAGTTATTGTTAAATTAATTTCTGCAACATCTAATTTTGTTTTTGGATATTTGAATCTTTATCTTGGCTAATGAAGACAGTTGACACAGCAGATTGGGTTGTGTGGGGAGGAACTTAACTGGCTTTAAAGTAGTTGTCTTCAAAGCTCTTTTTGGCACAACAGCACGAATGAAATAACAAACCTGACTTCTAGGTGTAAATTCATGTTAGGGTATCAGGATTGTCAATGCAGGGCAGAGATGCTGTGAGCATGAGAAGGGCTTTATTTTGTGAGTATTTAATTCCCAATGAAAGAAAAGCGGCGTAAGAAAGGAATCAGTTCTTTCTCATCATCTCAAACCGCATGTTAACGTTGATGCACTCAAGTGCATTTGCGCCGTAATTCATCCTGGAAGTACCGAGTGGTTTGTGCTGCAGCACTATTTCAGTAGTTTTGTTTCAGGCTGCTATTTTCATCTTAGGGAATCCAAAACAGAAACTTCTAGAAGGTCCGGTATGTTTCTCATGAATTACACGAGACTGTGTTTCTCTATATCCTCCGTGATTGTTCTAAGGGCTTGTATTTTATTCTGCCCAAGATTAAACTTCAATGCTTGTTTCAGTGTTTTCTTTAGGACTGCTATATGAGGCTGCCAGGGCAAGACACCACCCGAGTAACACCGCTTTCTCTGAATGAAACGTAGTTCTAGGAGAAGATTCTGGGACAAATAATTCGGCCTTTCTATCACATGAGTATCCAAAATGTGCCTGACATGCTGCTTTGAAAGCCATAAAACCACTTCAAAGACGATTTCTTAACTGTGCCCATCCTCAGAAAGGTTAACGGTTCTTAGCGCTCCAGTGTGTCATCCCACAAATTTTGAAAGCCCAGGGGATCCCACGGTTGTACTTGCAGGAGCTCAAATGCTCTCCAGCTTCTGCTGTCGACCCTTCAGCACTCTGAAGGAGTCTGCTCCTCACTGGCACGGTGAGGCACCAGGCCCCAGGATCTCTGTGTTTTACCGTGCAGCCCTCCCTCTGATGCACCCACCGTTCAATGGTCCCATCTGAATAAACTTCAGGTCCTCCTTTTGTCTCCTGCTAAAATCTCAGCTCTTCAGCAATCCTACATGTTGGTACTTTGCATCTGAAAAAATCTCCTCTTGGAAAAATGAGTTCAGGTTCACATCTTCAGAGATTACCCAGCCTTTCCAAGTGAAGTTCATCATCTCCCAGGCGTTAACAAGGTGATTTAGAGGCTGGGCTTTGATTAATTTTATCCTGAAAGCAATAGAGATTAATACTCTGTTGAGGAGCATCTGGGGCCGCTGACTTTAGTTTGGTTATCAGGCATGGCTGGTGCCGGGCGAATGTGCACTTGTATTCATTACAGTGGATGTTTATTATATTGCAGGGAACATACTCCAACAGCAGTGCTATCGTACAGCTCTGTATTGTAGAAAATGTGAGTAGTGACACTTTCAGGACCCGTAAGAAAACTGCAGATAATGCTTTCTCCTTCCAGCGTTTATCGTTCCCACACCAGTAAGACCACTGTTTACTGGCAAATGCAGTCATCCCAATTGGCATTTGAGGAGCTTAAATACTAACCAGGCTGTGGCTTTTTTCTTCTCTCCTTAATTTACAGAGGATTACCCCTGTCAAGTACTACATAAATAGAAAATATGATGGCTTTGCTTTAACAACACTAGGCTTGTCTCTTTTTTTTTTCCCCCCGGCAACAGTTTTAAGCATCAGTGTTGCATCCGTATTAAGAGTGAATTCCCTCGTGCAAATCTCATTAAGGTTGATAGAATTTTAGTTTTACTGCTTAATACGTTTCAAAGTGGATTAACTTCTGAGAAATAAATCACCAGCCATAACACACAGAGCACAATTCCATATCAGGATACCATAGCTAAGATGTGGGAAGTGCTAACGGAGACATGGTGACACTGTTTCTGTTACGTGTAAAGGAAGAAGAATAGAATAGTTATGAGTTTGTAACTTAGCTAATATTTCAGAAGAGATGGCTGAGAGGAGATCTTATTACTCTCTAAAAACAACCTAAAAGGAGGTTGTAGCGGGGCTGGTGCTAGTGTCTTCTCCCAAATTGCTAATGATAGGATGAGGGGAAATGGCCTCAAGTTGCATCAGGGGAGGTTTAGATTGGATATTAGGAAAAAGTTCTTTCCTAAGAGAGTGGTTGGGCACTGGAACAGGCTGCCCAGGGAGGTGGTGGAGTCACTGTCTCTGGAGGTGTTTAAAAACCGAGTAGCTAGAGCAATTGAGGCCATGGTCTATGGGCTAGAGAGATGTTGGGATGAGGGCTGAATTTGATGATCCTGGAGGTCCTTTCCAACCATGATGATTCTATGACTCTGTGATTCAGTACTGCTTGTCTGTTATCACTTCTGCTCATTTTGAAATGACAGTCTGTCAGATTTTCTGATTCTGGATTTAAAATACAAATTACTTGAGACAACAGGTTTTCCGAGCGAATGCCCTCCTACAGACATAGTGATGACTGGACCTGTGGGGCGAAATGAGCAGTGAGAGACCTGGTACACAACTGGTACTCAATATTTGGAGAGGATCGTACACTCTCAGAGCCATATGTCAAGAGGATACCAAGACCTTACGTTGCATCTATATAAACTTTGTGAATTCGACTTTTTTTTTTTAATACTATTAAATATAACTTTCTCTAAAATTGCCATATTTCTTTTTGGAGCTTTCAGAAATTCATATCACTCCAGTTGCCTTCCACCATGTTCTGTTACATTCGGTTTGCCAACTTTAAAGGACTATCTTAAGGTAGAGGAACCTTTTTTTCATTGGAGACAGGCAACAACCCTGAACCTTTGGTCATTGGTGTGGCTCTGAAGTCAAGGTGAGGCTGCGTCTCTGTGGCTCAGCAGTCTTTCATCTGGCCCTCTGTGGGATAATGCCTCATGGCTGAAGGCCAGCCCTCTCTTCCCAACTCCCAGCTCAGCTAACAAAAATAGATGGCAAGTCTTGTTTTTCTAACGCTGACACAGCTCTGCATTTCTGCTATAATTCTGTGCTTTTCCCCATTGCTTGCATCCCTTCTCTACACCTCACTTGTTGTTTGTCTTGCCAGTGTGGTGAGTTGGGAAATCTGCCACTCTATGATGGCACATTGCAAGCAAGGCTGTGAGACAGTGGGCTGTGAGATTATTATAGTCATATTCAGGAGACTGACCAAAAACGTTACTGCAGGTTTCCATATTTATTATCTTGAGAGAATTGTACGTGTAATAAGAATATGACTTTTTCCTTTACATGCCAGCCCTGTAGCTCTGCCTGGGATCTAAAAATCAAGCTGTCATCATTGCTTTTAATGACTTTTTTGCAGCAGAGACTTATGTTACAACATTGCTGCTAACCTGAGCCAGCACAGGACGGAGGCTGTTTCTATAGCTCCCTTGCTTCTGCAAAGACCTGAAGTGTAAAAGGAAAAGAAGTAAAAAAAGAAAAAGCCCAAGAAATTCTTGTTACTAAAGAAATCATTCTGATCCCAAGTAGTTACAGGAACACTAGTTGGCTAGCTGTCTGCATAGTCCGTGTTAATGACTAACATCAGTAAGCAAAGGCAGTAGTGTCCATCTAAACCGGCAAGGTGACCTATGCTTCTCTGATGCACAACAGTATCTTAAAATTTAAAAACAACTTCTGTGCTCACATGAATTTGCTAGGAAGGTCAAGAGAGGTTTCACTGAAGATTTTAGCCTATACCTTGCTTCCCGTGGAAGGATCCAACTTGATCGTGCTGGTTTTATCTTCCAGTATTCCATGTTGTCCTTGATTTCATCTTCCATTTCAGCACTTTTCAGTGGCCAACTAAGCAAAATCTGAACACCTGCATTTGTGATACTACCTAAGGAAGTTTTCGCTTAATAATCACTTACAGTTGTTCATCTACCAGTACAGGCTGGGAGGTGATCTACTGGAAAGCAGTCCTGTGGAGAGGGACCTGGGGGTCCTGGTGGACAACAGGTTAACCATAGCACAGCAATGTGCCCTGGTGGCCAAGAAGGCCAATGGGATCCTGGGATGTATTAGGAGGAGTGTGTCCAGCAGATCGAGGGAAGTTCTTCTCCCCCTCTACTCTGCCCTGGTGAGGCCTCATCTTGAGTACTGTGTTCAGTTTTGAGCCCCCCAGTTTAAGAGGGACAAGGATCTACTGGAGAGGGTCCAGCGGAGGGCTACGAGGATGATTAGGGGACAGGAGGGCATGGCTTATGAGGAGAGGCTGAGAGACTTGGGGCTTTTTAGTCTGGAGAAGAGAAGACTTAGGGGAGATTTGATCAATGTTTATAAGTATCTGAAGGCTGGCCAGGAGGGGGGGGACAGGCCCTTTTCACTTGCTCCCTGTGATAGGACAAGGAGCAATGGGTGTAAGTTGCAGCAGAGGAGGTTCCGCCTCAACACAAGGGGGAACTTCTTTACTGTGAGGGTCACGGAGCACTGGAAGAGACTCCCCAGGGAGGTCGTGGAGTCTCCTTCTCTGGGGACTTTCCAGGCCCACCTGGATGGGTTCCTCTGTGATCTGTGTGAGATAGTTTTGTCCTGCTCCGGCAGGGGGGTTGGACTCGATGATCTCTTTGGGTCCCTTCCAACCCCTAACATCCTATGATCCTATGATCTTCCCCCTCTGACCAGAACTTCGCTAGATTAGCCGACAGCTGTGTGACAAAGTCATTCAGTTCAGCTTTTATTCAGTTGCTAGTACAGGCTGTGTACCTGGGACATGGGCCAAAGTAACTTGTGTGTTTGCTACTGCATTTGGTAATTTTTCTATAGCTTTAGAAAAAAAGTTACTACTAATAAAAGTTGCAAAGGGGTTGAGCATTATCCTAACTTCCATCTCAGGTGGCACGGAAGGCCAACAGACTATCTGACACAATGTTGTAAGCTGGAGTAGGAAAGTGACTGTCACCCTGTCTTTGGCACTAGTGTGGCCACACCTTGAGTACTAGGTTCACGTAGGGGTGCCTCAATGCAAGACAGACATTGAGGTGCTAGAGTAGGTCCTAAGAAGTGTAACAAGGCTGGCAAAGGGTCTGGAGGACAGGTCTGCTGAGGGGCAGGAGCTGTTTAGTCTGGAGACAAGGAGGCTAAGGAGCGACCTTGTTGCTATCTTACAACTGCCTGACAGGAGGCTGTAGAGAGATGGAAGTCGGTCTTTTCTGACAAGGAACAAGTGGCAGGGCAAAAGGAAATGGCCTCAAGCTGTACCAGGGGAAATTTAGTTTGGACATGAGGAAAAACATTTTGGAAAGGATCATCAGGCTTTGCAATAGGCTGCCCAGGGAGGGGGTTGATTCATCATCCTTGGATGCGTTTCAAAGTAAATCTGGAGTTTAGGGACAGGCTTTAGAGGCAGCTGTGCGACTGTTGGATTAATAGTTGGACTTGACGGTTTTAAAGATATTTTCCAGTCTAAACAATTCTATGAGGAAACTGAAGCAAATCACTGAGGCAATTTGGTCAATGCCCTACTCTACGTAGTCACAACATGCATTCAAGGCGTTTACCAGAAGCAATAAAGCTCTGCAGAAATGGACACATCAAAACCAATTCGTGAAGTGATCTGGTTTGGACTTCCCTGGTTTATTTGTCCACAACAAAAGTACTCAATGTCCGTATCTCATCTGACTGTGACGATAAGAAGTAGCCAAGTGGCTGTGTCTGCTGTGCAGTGCACTTGTACGGCCTCATGTGTGAACAGTACAAATTAATGTGTAGGTCTTGGAGATCTGGCTATTCTATAATATTTAGCTATTCTATAAGTGTGGAGTAATTACGAAGGATCCTTTATATGGTCTGTTCTTTGGTGGTTTGACAACATTCTGGTACTTGCTTGGCTTCTTAAATCAAATACTTCTGGCACTGTTTCCTGTATTTCTCAGCACCCAGTCCCACTTCTGACACATCTCAGTACTGATGAGTCTTTGAGAAGCAACAAGGAGAGCTTTGCTGAGGAAGTCTCCACGTGCACAACCTGTAGAGACCAAGCAGACCATGTAGTAGAAGAAATCAATTTCACTTGACCATTCTTATTTATACTGTTTCTAACCTATCAAAGGTCTTGTTTAGGTTGGATGTTAGGAAGCACTTCCTCATGGAAAGGGTGATCAGAGACTGGAATGGACTCCTGAGGGCAGTGATGGAGTCCCATTCCCTGGAGGTGTTTAAAGATAGACTGGCTGTGGCCCTTAGTGCCCTAGTCTGGCCACTGTGGTGATGGTAGGTCATGGGTTGGGCTGGATGAGCTCAGAGGGCTTTTCCAGCCTCAATAATTCCATGATTGTGTGATACCATACTCAGTCTTTCTCTTGTTAATGAGGAGATGGAAGGTGCTTCACTCTTTAAGTTTTGGGCTGGCTGACAGATCTCTTCACTGTCGAGTGCTTTTCTACCGCGGATGTATTTACAGAAATTTACGGGATGAGAGAGCAGTGCCTGAAGCTGCCCCAGGGGAGGGTTCCTTTGGATATTAGAAAGCATCCTCACAGAAAGGGCAATCAGACACTGGAATAGACTGTCCAGAGCAGTGGTGGAGTCCCCATCCCTGGAGGTGTTAATGACCTAGTCTGTCTGATGTCATGGTGTCAGGTCAGAGGCTGGACTCGATGAACTCAGAGGTAATTTCCAGCCTCAATGATAACAAAAAATATCAACAATGGGTTTTTTTCCTTACTTGACCAGAATTAGTTAATAGCAAAGTTTAAATATTTGTATTGGGTGGTTAGCAGATCAAGAGAGGTTCTTCTCCCCCTCTACTCTGCCCTGGTGAGACCACACCTGGAGTATTGTGTCCAGTTCTGGGCTCCTCAGTACAAGAGGGATGTGGAGCTGCTGGAGAGAGTTCAGCGTAGGGCAACAAAGATGATAAGNAGGTTCCTTTTTATACAGTTCAGTTCTATGGATATGGGTCTATTTTCCACAGATCCTGCCAAGAGAGTTTCCATTCTGGAGCTTCCTGCTTATTTCTTCCAGATGCTTCTCCTTCTTGTCCCTTCTGTTGTTATTCTCCTCCTGTCTCCTCATTTTCACTACTGATGGAGAAGAGGCTTGGTTAGACATAAAATTCATAATACAAATGTTCTTGAAAATCGTTTATTTCTATACTCTTTGCGATTATTTTCCTGTGACTCCAATTGTATTTTCAAGCTGGATACCATCCCAAAGGACTGCACTACTCAATTAAAGGTGCAAGTAATCTTTTAAGGGCATTCGTAGGGAAGACGTTTGACGTTGAGACAAAGCAGGAGTAGCACAGTGGCCAAAATGGCCTTGGCTGTGTTGACCAGAGTGATGCAGAAAGTGAAACTCTTTAAACAGCTCTTCATTTCCTGCCTAGTCCCTAACCTACCCAGGAACATGTGTCTGCAGCATAACCCTTCTTACCAAGCTCACTCTGAAAGTTCACCGTAAGCAAGAACAGGGCTTGTGGGACTTGTGGAACCAAATTTCTTGAGCGGCATGGTCCTGATTTAACACCACACAGGAGAGTGCAGGCATGTGTCTATGTGCAACCTCAGTTGTATCAACGACAGTTTTAAAGGAAAGAAGAAACTGTTAGCTTACATCTGTAGAACTCGTTTGATTGCCTGTGACTCTGACGTCGTTAAATCTCGTCAGAAGTGAGCTGGCCTTCCTTTCTGCAAAAATAATAACTGATGTGGAGGCTGCAAAGTGCTGTTATCTCACATTTGAAGTTATTTGTATTACGTGTTTGCTTGCTTTTCACTCTGTGTGTGTTTATTTGTTTTTATTACTTTGGAACATATTAGAAAGCATCATGCTCTTGTTATTTCTTTTGAATAGAGTGTTTTCTGTTGAAAGTAATAGCCACATGGTAAACTCCTATTCATCAAAACTGTGCCAAATATGTGCCATTTGAAAGCTAAATTTATGTTCGTCTATTTTACTTCAAAGCAAGCCAAAATACATACCAAGAACAGAGCTCTGGATGGTACGGGTCTCATTTTCAAAAGAGTATTTACCGTGTGAGGCACTTCTATGCAAAAAGCTGAGCTGGTGAGGGGCTGCTTTATGTAAGCAGTACAGAAAGCAGTCATTCTTCATCCTCGTGCTGTAAACTTAGCTTCTACTTGCAAAAAAAACCCGGTGTTTCTATTTTTAGTAAAGTACATGAAACATGACCTTGTGTGCATACTTTGCTCACACCTGGCTCTTTAGCACTCTCCTTGCATATTAGAAGTGTTTTTCCAGGGGACATAAAGATGGTGAAAAAGTAAGAATCATAGAATCATTCAGGTTGGAAAAGATCCTTGAGATCATCAAGTCCAACCATCAACTCCACTCATCCCTAAACCAACATTACATCTAAGCGACTTTTAAACACCTCCAAGGATGGTGACTCAACCATCACCCTGGGCAGCCCATTCCAGTGTTGACCACTCTCTCCGGGAAGAGTTTTTTCCTGATGTCCAGTCTAAACCTATCACGTTGAACCTTGAAGCCCTTCCCTGCGATTCTGTTGCTAATTACATGTGAGAAGAGACCAGCACCAACATCTCTACAATGTCCTTTCAGATAGTTGTAGAGAGCAATGAAGTCTCCCATTAGCCTTCTCTTCCTCAAACCAAACAGCTCCAACTCTCTCAATCTCTCCTCATAAGTTTTATTCTCCAGGCCCTTCACCAGCTTCGTCACCCTCCTCTGCACTCGCTCCAGCACCTCAGTGTCTCCCTTGTACTGAGATGTCCAAAACTGGACCCAGTGCTCAAGGTGTGGCCTCCCCAGTGCTGAGTACAGAGGGACAATCACCTCCCTACTCCTGCTGGACACACAGTTCCTAGTACAGGCCAGGACGCCATTGGCCTTCTTGGCCACCTGGGCACACTGCTGGCTCATATTCAGCCGCCTGTCAGCTAGAACCCCCAGGTCCTTTTCTGCTGGACTGCTTTCCAGCCACCCTGCCCCCAGCCTGTAGCACTGCAGGGGGTTCTTGTGACCAAAGAGCAAGACGGGACACTCGGCACTATTGAAACCCAGACCATGATCCTCAGCCCATCGATGCAGTCTGTCAAGGTCCCTCTGCAGAGCCTTACTATCCTCCAGCAGATCGACACTCCCTCCCAACTTGGTGTCATCTACAAACTTACTGAGGGTGCACTCAATCGAGATCATCAAGATTATTGATAAAGATATTGAACAGGAGCGGCCCCGGCACTGAGCCCTGCGGGACACCACTCGTGACTGGCCTCCAGCCGGATTTAGCTCCACTGCCCACAGCTCTTTGGGCCCGGCATCCAGCCAGCAGAGAACATGCCTGTTCAAACCATGGGCAGCCAGCTTGTTAATAAGTGTTTGATTTGGGAGAAGTGTTAGTACATAGGAGCTTCTGTGTAAGGCACTATATCCTTCTGTAGGAGTGAATGGCACAGAGGTGTATTTTTGGTCCCATTTTGCTTCTCTCTTGATGATAGAATCACAGAATGGCCCAGGTTGGAAGGGACCTCCAGAGGTCACCTAGTCCAACCCACCTGCAGGGACTAGGGGCATCCTCAACTAGATCAGGTTGCCTAGAGCCTTGTACAGCCTCTCCTTGAAGATCTCCAGGGGTGGAGCCTCAGCTACCTCCCTGGGCAACCTATTCCAGTGTTCAACCTCCCTCCTGCTAAAGAACTTCTTCCTAACATCCCCTTTCATTCTACCCTTCTCTAACGCTAAACCAGTGCCCCGTGTTCTATTCCTCCAGACCTTGGTGAACAGTCCCTCTCCAACCTTCTTGTAGGTCCCTTCAGGGACTGGAAGGTCGCTATCAGGCCTCCCCAGAGCTTTCTCTTCTCCACGCTGAACAACCTCAGCTCCCTCAGCCTGCCTTCGTAGCAGAGGTGCTCCAGCCCCCTGATCATTTTGGTGGCCTCCTCTGGACCTGCTCCATCAGGTCCCTGCCCTTCCTGTATTGAGGACTCCAGACCTGGACACAGTACTCTAGGTAAGGTCTCAACAGGACAGAGCAGAGGGGCAGAATTCCCTCTCTCGATCTGCTGGCCATGCTTCTTATGATGCAGCCCTGGATGCTACTGGCCTTCTGGGCTCCAAGTGCACACTGTCTGCTCATGGCCAGCTTTTCATCCACCAGCCCTGCCAAGTCCTTTTCCTCATGGCTGCTTTCTGTCACCTCCTCCCCGAGCCTGGATTGAGAGTGAGGATTGTTCCAACCCAGGGGCAGGACCCTGCANTTGAGGACTCCAGACCTGGACACAGTACTCTAGGTAAGGTCTCAACAGGACAGAGCAGAGGGGCAGAATTCCCTCTCTCGATCTGCTGGCCATGCTTCTTATGATGCAGCCCTGGATGCTACTGGCCTTCTGGGCTCCAAGTGCACACTGTCTGCTCATGGCCAGCTTTTCATCCACCAGCCCTGCCAAGTCCTTTTCCTCATGGCTGCTTTCTGTCACCTCCTCCCCGAGCCTGGATTGAGAGTGAGGATTGTTCCAACCCAGGGGCAGGACCCTGCACTTGGCCTTGTTGAATCCCATGAGGTTCGCCTGGGCCCACCTCTCCAACTTCTCCAGGTACTTCTGGATGACATCCCGTCTCTGGGGCTGATCAACAGGCCCACTCAGCTTGGTATCATCTGCTAACCTCCTGAGGAGGCACTCAATCCCACTATCTATATCACTGATAAAGATACTAAACGGGACAGGGTGGATCCTAACAAGGCTTTCCTCTTGTCAAGTGGTAGTGTTGTTCTTCTCCTTGGCTTGGTCAGGAGGGGAAAACATTCTTAAATCTAGCTCAACTTTTCCTTTTCCAGAAAAACAAAAAAAATAATAAATTACTGAGGAACTATGTTAACAAATGCTGAAACTAAAATAACTGTGTTATAGTGTGGCCAAATTAAGGATGTATTATGAGGTTTATGAATTAAGAAAGAATAGTTTTGTAAAAAATTCAAGAGTAATCCAAGATAGCAGTAATTTTTCACTGATCACATGAAAAACAGTTATATGTGGCCTGGAGACTTTCTGACTTAGGGGATATGTTCCTGTGCGACTTGGTCTAAGTGATCCTGCTGTGGCAGGGGGATTGGACTAGATGATCTTTCGAGGTCCCTTCCAATCCCTAACCATTCTATGATTCTATCAATCCAACTGAAACTATAAAAAACTTAGTAATGTCACATCTTTTGTGGATACTTGAACTGTGTTTTCCTTGGAGATGCAGCACAGTTCTGTAAACAGAGTGAGGTCAAGTCACTGGCTAGTAATTTGTTTGTTTAGAAGATAAGCTTGGTCTCCTTGAAACAGTCTGAAAATTCACCCTAGGTTTTCTGAATAATGTCAGCTGGGAAAAGGCACCTACCACTCTTCTCTCGAGAACATGCAGTGTGGGGCTTTTGGTGTTGATGTATGTCACGGTGTATCTCAGCTGGCTCACCATTACTGTCATTGGTGGATCAGGTCTGAGATGAGATTAACCAGTTAATTAAGTTAATGTGCTAGTGGGCCAAAACAAAGAAAAGAAACAAGGAGTGTTCAAAACCACTTAGAAAAGCCTCAGGCAAAAACAAAGACTGGCTCGATTAGGGGAAGAAACAGAAAGATGCATTCAATTCATGCAACATTAAAGCTCCAACACCGAGAGATTCATCACGTGTTCTTACATAACTGTGCCAAGCTGCTACCTTCACAACCTCAAAGGGAAGAAACCTCCAGCAGCTTTTTTCCCTGTGGAAACCTGATGTCCTTTCAGTCCACACATAGGTAACTCAGCGCCAATGGGTCTTTAAAAGGACCAGTTCTCTGGTCCATGTGCCTCCAAGCCAGTTTTCTGTTTCCAGGGTGTGGATCTCTGTGGGCCATGAATGGGGTGAAAACTCTCTTTCAATCCATTGAAAACAAGGATCGCTGCCATATCCTTTCCTCTGCTGATCTCTGAGGTTCCAAAACTCCTGCCACACTCCCAAAGCAAGATACCTGCCATGGTCAGCCCAGTCACTCATCCTCCTCTCTGAACAAAACCCAGCCATAAAACAATTAACTCTCCACAAGAAGCAGGACACAGGACTTTCCGAAACGACTCATACTGGTTCCATGGAGCTGCAAATTCAGCGGCTTGGAGTTCCAAGATTGCTGTATTAACTGCCCAGTCCCTCAGGCAAAGAAAACCGCCTGAATTCAAACCACAACAATGTGCTATTGGAATCTGTTTCCAAACTTCAAATTATGAATAATAACTATTATTCACTTCTTAATAACTGTTTATCTTTCATTGCAGCATGTTCCTGTCAAAAGTCTAAGAAAACTGATCTTCAAGTGTCTGCTGCATTAGTAACTTCTTCCATGAGAGAGAGGAAAAGAAAATCACCTCTTTGATCAGAATCAGCTCATGAAATCTTTGGAAATCATGCTCCCGTGTAGAGACACTCTGAAAGAGTGTTCTGAGCTATCTGAGAGTAGGGAGGCACAGCGCTCTTTCATGCTGAAGACCTTCATGAAGACATAAAAATAAATGTGAAAGTCCAGCAGGTTTCGTAATTTCAGGCCATTCTATAAGAACATCTGTGGCAATTTGCATGTGAAGGGCAAATACATACCCTTCAAAGATCAAGACACTCCAACGTAGTCAACCGATGAGAAGAATGTCAAATGACAGCTAAGCCTTTCTTACATGTTGTGGGTCTTTTTGTTGTGGCTTTTCTTATATGTAAGTACCTGCCTTTTGTATTTTAGGTGCTTTTACTTTAACCTGTGTGGAAGACAAATTTTTATTCTTCCTTTCCTTGTGTAAAAGTTTGGTAGATACTTTGGAATTTGGGGCCTAAATAGTAAATGACACCTAGGAGTTTTCTCAGTGGTTGCAGTGGTACCTCTGTCCCTGAAACTGGCATAAATCTGTTGTGCAGTGTGCAGGCAAGTATGCAGGACTGCTGGCAAGAGCTTGTTTCTCCTGTCCTCTAAGAAAACTGTGAGGGGCTATTGTTTTCACAGAGTTTTCTTCCCCATTGCTGCACAGGCACAGGCACACCAGCAGCTGGTGCAGTATCCAGGTGAGAGGCGATAGGGACCCTCTAAAACAGATGCGGTGCTCAGGGACAAGCGTCTATCCACTGCCAGCCGATGCCCTTTAGGAGTTTCCGACTATCCATCCTCAGATGTTCATACCCTTTTTGCCAAAAGAAAGTGCTTCAGCATCTGGCAGAAGAAAGCCACTAGATTATAATTTCCACACTTAAGAATGACCTATTATTTTTCATGATTACAAGCATTTTCTACTAAAATAGTCAAATTATTTTCTATAAATCCGTCTGCTGTGCTCTTTACCTTCTACAATTACCTGAAAGGAAGGTGTAGAGTGGTGAGTGCTGGCCTCTTCTCTCAAGTGAATAATGACAGGACCAGAGGGAATGGCCAGAAGTTGCATCAGGGGAGGTTTAGACTGGATATTAGGAAGAAGTTCTTTACCAACAGTGATCAGGCACTGGCACAGGCTGCCCGGTGAGGGGGCTGAGTCACCATCCCTGGAGGTTTTTAAGAAATGAGTAGACATGTGTAGAGTCTTGCATCTGGGCAAGAACAACCCCAGGTAGCAGTATAAGCTGGGGGCTGACGTGTTGGAGAGTAGTGTAGGAGAGAGGGATCTGGGGGTCCTAGTGGATGCCAGGATGACTATGAGCCAGCAATGTGCTCTTGTGGCCAAGAAGACCAACAGCCTCCTGGGGTGGATCAGAACGGGGGTGGTTAGCACATCAAGAGAGGTTCTTCTCCCCCTCTACTCTGCCCTGGTGAGACCACACCTGGAGTATTGTGTCCAGTTCTGGGCTCCTCAGTTTAAGAGGGATGTGGAGCTGCTGGAGAGGGTCCAGCGTAGGGTAAGGAAGATGATAGAGGTGGAGCACCTCCCTTACAAGGAGAGGCTGAGGGAGCTGCGTCTCTTCAGCTTGGAGAAGAGGAGACTGAGGGGGGACCTCATGAATGTCTACAAATATGTGAGGGGTGGTTGTCAGGACGATGGCACTGGGCTATTCTCGGTGTTGTGTAGTGATAGGACGAGGGGCAACGGTTGTAAGCTGGAACATAGAAGGTTCCACATCAACCTGAGAAGGAACTTCTTCACGGTGAGGGTGACGGAGCACTGGAACAGGTTGCCCCGGGGAGGTGTGGAGTCTCCCTCACTGGAGATATTCAAGGCCCACCTGGATGTGTTCCTGTGTGACTTGGTCTAGGTGATCCTGCTGTGTCAAGGGGATTGGACTAGATGATCTTTCGAGGTCCCTTCCAATCTGTAATGGTTCTATGATTCTATGATTCTGTGTTGCTTCAGAACCTACTCTGGTGGCAGAGACAGTAGGGGTTTCCTTTGTGTTTTATCTGATTGAATGTGTTTGGTTCTGGTGTCTGATCAGGGTTTGGGGTTTGTTGTTGTCGCGTGTATGGCTGGACATGGTCCAAAGGATCTGGAAGGTCCTTTCTAACCAGGAACTTTCTGTGATTCTGTAACTATGCCGTAAGTAAAGTAGCTAACATTAACTGGAGTGCTTTATTCCCCCTTATGCTCTCCAGACAGTGGGTGCATGTCCATCATGTGTTCTCACTGCCACATCATGGGTATGGTTCTCCTCTGGTTTCTTCACTCCTCCACTTGCTGCAGTGTTTAAGTGTAACGCGCTGAGCCCAGTTTTGCTTTGCAGGCCATTGTGCCTTTCAGTTTTTCCAAAGGCTTTTTCTAAAGCACGTGATAAATCCACTCTATACCATGCCCTTTGGCCCAGTCAGCCACTGAATTGCTGTAGCCCACAACAAGCCAGTCACCTCCAGAGTCCATTAGCACCCACTTTTAGGAGAGGACTCCAAGCAACCCTCATCAGGTGGCTGCCTCTGTCCCTACTTCTCTCAGTCCCAATGGATAGTGTGGCTGTTCATCCAGCTGTGCTTGAGGAAGCAGCAGCCCAGTTCTAGCCTCTGCAGCCAAATCTATCTGGTGTTTCACAGTGACTTCCACTACCAGTGAAGGTGGCCAGGACATTTTTCCTGTGAAAGCCAATGTCTGTTAGCAAGCTCTACGTGGCTGTTTGGAAGAATGAACTTGAGCTTAGCAGAATGGCAGTAAGTCACTGCAGACCTGTAAAAGACAATGTAAGGTCAGTGAAGAGAAGCATTCACTTTCCAATAGTTGATTTCTATGTATAAACTGGCACTTGATGCTCATCAAAGAAGAGAAATATTGGATATGCTCTAAATGTCCATTGTGGTTTGGAGCCAAGTACCTGATGGAAGTCATCACTTATATGTAAATGAACTGTCTGGCTTGCCTGCATTGGCAGTCGCTGGACTGTGAAGGGTATGTCTTAATAAGAACCAAACCTCTTCACAGGCTTTGATTTACTGGAAATGAAATAGAAAAGTCCTCTGAGACTACAAAGGACACTTGTTTCAGATAAAATGTCTAGACAGTAGCAATATATTTGGGGCTTTTATTATAGTAAAACTGCAAATTAGAATAGATCACTGAGAAAGTTCCTATGACCCAGCTGAGTTCAAAAATACTCTTTCAGGCTGATCCTTGAAACACACTCAAGTGAAGTTCATGAGCATTCAAAAACTGAAAGAAGAGATGTGCAAGGTCAACAGTCAGGTTTGCTGGAACTCCAGAGCTGATCAGAATTTACATTCTCTCTGACAAGGAGGGCATCACGATTCAGCTGTGATTTAAATCCGTCAAAGAAAACACAAATCGCACCTTGAGTGTCACTGCGTTAGACAACAGTCGGCTGCATAACATCCATTCCTGTATGAAGGGCTTTTTTTCTTCGACTAATTAAAAGAAAAGACAAAAAAGAGAGAAGAATTACGTGAAATGGTACATTTTGGGGAAGAAACTATGAGGTGAAGCTGAAGCGTGCTTTGGTTAAGGCACATGTGACATTTTGAGGAAGGCAAATTGTTGAGAAGGACATGGAAATTCCAGACTGTCCCATTCACTTGAAATCTCTTTCTTTTACTACAATTGTTATTTTTATCTCCATTGATTTTTACTGTCAATAATTTTGGGAAACATTACTGAACTTTAAAAAAGTAAATCACAGTGTGTGTAAACTGAGCTCTTCCATCTCAAAAGAATTTACATGCCAAATATAAATGCTGGCTGCGAGAGCTGAGGTACTTAGATTAAACCTTTGGTCACCTGTATGGCTACTGGGCAATCCAGACAGCAACACAGAAAAGCATCCGTTTCCAGCACTAGGGTGCTCCGAGTCAGATTCTGTGTGGTTTAGCACAGCTTTCCAGGAATTACCCTTCAGTCCTTGAGATCACTTCCTTTTCTGCCTGTACGGAGACGAAATGGAGACACAAGGCTCTGCACCCTACCAGCATTTCTTCCCAGCTGCCATCTTTGGTGCCTCTGGAGGAAACATGTCAGTCCTTGATTTTCAGAGGACTGATGGGTTCACAGCAGTGCTTCCACATCCAGTGATTGATTCATCCGATGATTGAAAGAGATCAATTTTATGAGCTGACAGCTTTGTCACCGTGTGGGTTTACGATGCTTGGCAGGGTACACGCAGACCTCACAGCAGAGATGTAGATGGTGATCTCAGTATTTAAATGCTAGTTTTGAAGTGGAAGGTCAAGGTGGGATTCAGAAAGATGACTAAATAATTCTTCCTGACCTGACTGAGATAATGCGTTTGCCGTTGCCGTCCAAATATAAAACCAGAAGTAGTAAGAAGTAGTAAGAGGCTGAGTCTGCAAGGAATCTGAAATCTTATCTCTGAGAGGTACGAAAGGCCCTTCCGATTCAATAGGCTCCTAACCCGGAAGGCTGAACAGTAGCAATTTCATGTTCTTCAGAGTGCATGGAAATCTAGCTGCAGCTCAATGCTTGACTACTTAGGTAGTCTATTCAATGATACTGGCCTACGGTTTTAGTTCCACTGGAAAACTAACGTAAGCCCTGAGGTTAAATGGTAGGCATTGTCAGCATGATGACTGCATTAGCTGTAGCTGTTCCAAAAATAAAATTTATTTCAAAGTAACTGAATTTCTACATAGTCCAGCAGATGAGTCATTAGATAATGTCCACAGAGATCACTTTTATTTATACTTTTAGAAGATTAATATTTGCTGTTTTCTAAATCTGAGAGTATGCATAACAACTGTCTGAATTAAAGCTAAGAAATTGAAATAGATGATCAGAATGTCTTTGAGGGCTTCCTCTGATTCACTGCTGATCATAGCCGCAGTGCACCGTGTTATCTGTTACCTTGTCATATGGCTGGTAAGTACCATTGGAAACACAAAATAAATGGAGTCAATCCCATACAAGCACGACTGGATGCAAACTGGTTGTTTACAGACTCCTCCAGAAGATTTTGTACCATGTCTATCCTAGCATGGAGTCTTTCAAGCACTTGACAAGTCACTGTTGTCTGAGAGTACAAAGCATGAGAAAACCACATTCAATCACTGAATCATCATGCCTGGAAAAGACCTCCAGGATCATCAAGTCCAGCCCTCATCCCAACATCTCCCTAACCCCTAGATCACAGCCTAAGTGCTCTAGCTACTCAGTTTTTAAACCCCAACAGGGATGGGGACTCTACCACCTCCCTGGGCAGCCTGTTCCTGTGCCCAGCCACTTTCTCAGTGAAGAACTTTTTCCTAAGATCCAATCTAAACCTCCTCTGATGCAACTTGAGACCGTTTCCCCTTGTCATATCGTTGGTAATGTGAGAGGAGCAACCAGCATCAGCCTGTCTACAACCTCCTTTTAGGTAGCTGTAGAGAGCAATAAGGTCTTAGCTTCCTCTTCTCTAGACTAAATAACCCCAGTTTTCTCAGCCATTCTTCATAAGGCCTGCCGGGAGACCAAGGTGAAAAAGAAACAAGATGTGGGACATTATCTTTAAATGACCAAAGGGCAATATTCCTAGCTATGTCTTCTTTGTCGTGAAGGTAATGATTCAAACACTACCTGTCATCACAGATACCACGACAAGGGCTGTTTTCCCCCAGCCCCTGACATCATACCTTCCTTCACTGCCTGGAGTATTATTTGGAAGGCCTATTTTGCATTCACGTTCTATATTTAGATGCTATTTTCATTCTGACTAAAGTATACAGTACACTAGACCTTAATGTACCCTCTGACTACAGACATGGGCACAGAAGATGCAGGCTAAAAATAGTTACTGCTCTAGAAGCAATAATTTGTTTGAAAGCCATCACCTGAATTCCCAAGCAGTAGCGAATGATGAGGACACACTTGCCTTCTCTGCTTGAGACCAAACTTCCCCAGCAGCTGGCAAAACAAAAGTAGTTAATACAAAAAAGTTTAGAAAGTAAGTAAATCCTCCATGAGGACAAAGTCTTATTTGTGCGTTCCCCTCAGCGATGGTTACTTCTCAGCGGTTTATTTTCTCCGTTGGGAATAAGGCAATTATCAGTGGGAGTAGCAGCGGAGAAGAAAAATAAAATTGTTTATTGTTGGGCCAGTAGAACCCAGCAAGATGAAGGCCAAATTGTTTTTCGCTTGTCTGGGTTTGATTTTTAGTCAGTCTGTATGTGTTTTTTGTTGAGCAGAGAACTTGAGTGAGGAGTATGTTATTTTATGACTGAGGCCAACAGAAAGTCATTGGCATAATAAAACTGCAGATTTTACAGTTTCAGCGCAGCTGCTCCGTGACTTTTAAGCAACTGTGAAATCACATTGTCTAACTGTGTTTATAAGGACCGATGCCTGGGTCTGTCTTCTTTCTTCCTCTGCTCTGGAGAAGTCAACAGAAATCCCTTAGGATCAACAGTGGGTATTGCAGCCGAATGATTCCAGTGAGTGTTCACAAACCTCCGTGGAGAAAAAGCTGCGCTCACCCTGTGCTACCCTTGTGTGTGAAAACGATGTTCTCAGGATCACTAATGAATTTGCTAATTCACCAGAGCAAAACCATTTGTCTAGTCACAAATGCACTTGTTGACAGGACACGCTGATTATGTGCAATGCCCTGAGCAAACTGGCATTTCAGTCGCCCTCTGCGACTTCTTAATCTGCAGCCCTCCGTGGTGTTTGGATGTCCTGGTGCGCTGCGTGACCACTAGTATAGGCTTCCCATTTAAAAGAAATGTTGTGTGCATCTCGTGACCAGATTCTTTGTAGTGAGAGGTGAGTTCTGGACCTTGGCTGCAGTCAGGATCGATACTTTCCTGTCCTGAGCTTGTGACCCCACAAACACCCACAAAAGTCAGTACTTACAGGTGTGATATCTATGTGTTTGGGCTTGTTGGGTTTTTTCCTGAAACCCCAACACTTAAGTGCAGAGGAGGGCCACGAGGATGATCAGAGGGCTGGAGCACCTCTCTTATGAGGCCAGACTGAAAGAGTTGGGGCTGTTGAGTCTGGAGAAGAGGAGGCTCCCAGGTGACCTTATTGTGACCTTCCAGTATCTCAAGGGGCCTACAAAAAGGCTGATGAGGGGCTTTTTAGGATGTCAGGTAGTGACAGGACTAGGGGGAAAGGAGCAAAGCTTGAGATGGGTAGATTTAGAGTGGATGTGAGGAGGAAGTTCTTCACTGTGAGGGTGGTGAGAGCCTGGAATGGGTTGCCCAAGGAGGTGGTGGAGGCCTCGTCCTTGGGGGTGTTTAAGGCCAGGCTGGATGAGGCTCTGACCACCCTGATGTAGGGTGGGGTGTTCCTGCCCATGGTAGGGAAGTTGAAACTGGATGATCCTGTGGTCCCTTCTAACCCTGACTGACTGAGTGACTTGTTCTGGGTGATCCTGCTGTGGCAGGGCGATTGGACTAGATGATCTTTGGAGGTCCCTTCCAGTCCCTAATGATTCTATGATTCTGTTCTAAGTTTAGCAGATTAGGATACAAAGCTAGATTTTAGATCTACAGCCTGAAACTTCACACGTCTAAGCTGAATCCTCCCTTATTGACAGCAGGATGTGCACGTCTGGCAGTTCACAATGGATAAAGGATTCATCCTGCTGCCTTGTACCTGCAGACGAGGCAGACCCCGCTCCTACAGTTGTGTCTGCAGCTAGCGAAGGATGGGGGTTTGCAAGGAAACACCCAGCTGCTGTTGTGAGTTGGATATTAGGAAGCCCTTCCTCACGGAAAGGGTGATCAAACCCTGGAATGACTGCCCAGGGCAGTGGTGGAGTCCCATTCCCTGGAGGTGTTTAAGAACAAACTGGCTGTGGTCCTTAGTGCCCTGGTCTGGCCGTTGTGGTGATGTTGGGTCACATGCTGGGCTGGATGAGCTCAGAGGGCTTTTCTGGCCTCAATGGTTCTGGAATTCTGTGAGGAGGAGACATAGAGGCCAGCAGGTCTGATATAACTTTTACTATTCACACAGCACCAATAACTTGGGGATTTAGTTCCTCTTTCATTTTTCCACTGCACAGAGAAAATAGAAATACATCTGTTGCTAGTCTTTCTTACTCATTTCTTTGCCATCTCAAATTAAGATAGATTGCTTATGCTTGTCCCTTGAAAAGTAGAACTGCTCATATTTGTAAGCTGGTATTTCCTTCTGACAAGTCTTAATTGTGAGTCAAGATACCTTTTCCCTAGAAAGCTCACACATGGAAATACTGTCTATGCTGCACTGTAAATCCAGGCATCTGGGTTCTACGAAGGTAGTGAAGAAAGAGTGTAGCATTTGCAATGAGCCTGGAAATTTAAAGACCATTTAAAAACTTTCCAGCAAGGCACAATTCATGTCCCCTTGCCACGAAGGAAAGACTAGATCCAACTGGCACGTTGAGCATGACCCCCTGGGTCTAGGGGGATGGGAATTCCCATCCATTCCTGGATGGGAATGAAGAACCCAGCAAATTCACAAACTGGAAAAAGCAGAGAGCCCTGCTGCTGCATGCTGAGAAGAGGGTCTGTATTGAGTGTTCTTCTCCCCAGAGGTTTTACCAAAATTTGGGAACAAGATGATCTATGGGCTGTTGTCAAACCAGGACCATGGCTAATGCTCAGCACGTTTTGAAGATGTGATCGTGTATACTTTCACAGGCATAGAATGAACAAAGGAAAGAATGGATGTGGTTCTGAACATCTGCTCTGGAGGATAGAATCAATCTCCGTGTGTTCATACATACTTGTGCATGCTGCAAAAACACGAAGACAAATCCTGCCTCTCCGTTCCTGTAACTTAGGGCTGCCACCTCACCAGCAAGGTAGGCACCACACAGCAAAATGTTTGGGCAGTCCCAGAGCTGAGCTCATACAATAATATGCAAGGGGAGACCTAAGACAAGTGGGGTACAGTAGCGTGTTTACTTTCTGGTCTTGACAGACCTCTCCAACCTTCTTACATTCTCAGATCCCTCCATCCACAATGTGAAGCCAGATCTGCTAATTTTTTGTAAACCTAAAAGCTTTCTTAATAGGTGCATAAATATCTGCAGTTGTTGGCAGAAAGAGTTCCTCCAACTTCATGGGAATCATGTGGAATTCACCCACTTACTGCTGAATGAAGACACAAGCAAATGAATCTATAACTGTTGTAGTTTGAAATTGTAGGGTGTTTTGCCTGAGGCATTGAGAGGTTGCTGTGTTCCTTGTGATGTCCCGAGGGGCAACAAGGCTGGGGAAAAGACTGGAGGGAAAGTCTGATGAGAACAGGCTGAGGGAGCTGGAGAGGAGATCCAGCGGGGACCTTGTCCCTCTCTACAACTCCCTGAAGGGAGGTTGTAGTCAGATAGGGGTCAGGCCCTTCTCCCAGGCAACCAGCACCAAAACGAGAGGGCAGGGCCTGATGCTGCCAGGGTAGGGTTAGGTTGGATGTTAGGAAGCCCTTACACACGGAAAGGGTGATCAAACATTGGACTGGACTGCCCAGGGCAGTGGTGGGGTCCTCATCCCTGAAGGCATTTATGGTGAGACTGGTTGTCGCCCTTAGTGCCCTGGTCTGGCTGCTGTGGTGATGTTAGGTCCTGGGCTGGGCTGGATGAGCTTCTCCAGCCTCAGTAATTCTCTGATTCTGTGTAACTAAATTGATTGGTTATTTTTGTTTTGGGATAAACCCTAGACAGTAGCTTCTGTTCACATCTGACCTACTGCAGATGTTCTATGTGCAAATTTACCCTGAATAAAACACATTCAAATTGTACTGGCTTCTTACAAAGTAACAGAATTTGTTATGGACTCGATGCTACAAAATCTGGCATTTTTTGTAACAGCCTCGTAGCGTGTCACCAACGCAGAGTACAGCATACGTCCAGAAAAGCAGATACCGAGTTTCCTGTGCTTGCTAATGACGTTTGGGAGACTCAGGGAGACATCAACGTGGCGTGTAAGGATGGGTCTGCACAGCAGGGACTTACTTCTGCGTGGGTGAGGGGCACTTTTAAACCAACCCACTGCAATGAGAATGGATTTGTATGTTTTTCCCTCCTGTTCAGCAGCAACAGAAATGAATCAGTAAGTGTAGGTTCCGAGGCTGCAAGGGTGTAAAAAGACAGAACCTTCACTTTGCAGCAGCAGCGAGGATCTGGTCTCGTTTATGTACTTTGCTTTGGCTGCACGGAACGTGCCATGTCGTCTGCTTTCCGTCAGACAAGGAGAAGGCTGTGCTTTGTCAACGGGAATCGGTCTGCTTTTGTTTCTTTCTGGCTTCTCCATTTGCTTGTTTCTTTGTCAAAAATCTGATGCAAGGCTTGAGAGAGCAGGAAAGCAGCTCTGATGTCATCGTAAAACATACACTTCTGAGAGCAATAAATCACATACTTTTTTAAAAGCATGCATATTTTTAATAGCCTACATATTTATAATTAAAGGTTGTTCAGGAAGGAATTCTTTTTTCATTCACTGTAAAGTGTTCTAAACTCAAGACAAAAATCTCCCCATATTCCAGGAAGTAATAAATGCATCAGTCAGTATCTGAGGGATAAGAACACCCGGAAATGGCCAACAGGAAATAGAAAATAATAAAAATAAGCTTGTGTGGAAAATAAATGTTTGCCAAATACAGAAAGGTAAAATTGGTGTTACAGACCACGGTGTCCAAAATATCCCTTCTTTCCTTTAACTATAGATTCCTGAGATCTGATGGCTTTTTTCTTACATCTCAACAGCTCTTTAAAGAAGATTTAAAAGAAAAATGATCCTGATGGTTTGTCTGAACTTTAACCCATGAGCGAAACCCAGTCTAATTTTGCAGCAAAAGCATCTGCAAGTGTGCAGAGTGCAGTTCTTTTGTTGATACCACATTAGCTTTGGAACTGAGTGAGATTCACAAGAGGTTTACTTGCAAACCTGACTCACTGTGGGTCTTCCCTTTGTAACCGATGTGCTTCCAGATCTGATGTCAATGGGAGCACTGTGTATTCCACGCTGCTGCTATCCAGTTTGCCTCTGTCCTCAAACTCTGTGTTTATCTTCAGCGCCTCTGAGCAGAAAGAGAACGTCATCCGTGTGTTGTAAGATGAAAGCCAAGTCAAGATTTCTAGTGAAAGGGATGCATGGGTTTGTAGATCAACAGCAACAATTTGAAGGGGTAAATGTACTGGATTAAGAGTTTTGCTTTCAAAGCTGGGGAGGCCATGGTGTGTGTTATATTTTTCTCAAAGACATTGGTAGGAAGGCACATGTAGATTGCCATGGTTTTCTTTTGGCATCTAAATTTTAAACCATATAATTTGCTGTATTTTTTTTTAAATCAAAGAAAATATTTTGGCAATAAATCTGTCGATAAACTCCCATTTAAAGCAAGTGAAAGAGCAGTTAACTCTTAGAAAGCTGATGAGGAGAGCTAGGAGCCTGCTGCTACGTGAGAACATGATGAAGTGTCTTCTGCAGATGATTTTGTATTACTGCAGCTGCATAATGCAACAAATGCAAATGGATCCCAAACAACACAAGTCACTTACACGCACAGAGACCCCAGGCTGCTTTTTACAGCCAGTTATTGAAGAATTCTTCAAACTCGTCCACAAACTGTATCATTAAATGTACTACTGTGATGGGGGAACCCATGGGCAGCCCTTTCCAGTGCTTCGTCACCCTCACCTTCTCATATGCAAGTGGAACCTCCTCTGTTCCAGCTTACAGCCGTTGCCCATTGTTCTATCATTAGATGCCACTGAGCAGAGCCCAGCTCCACCCTCCTGACACCCACCCTTTCCGTATTTATAAATATTAATGGGGTTACACCTCAGTCTCCTTTGTTCCAAGCTAAAGACACCCAGTTCCCTCAGCCTTTTCTCATCACGGAGATGCTCCACTCCCTTTATCATCTCTGTGGCTGTGTGCTGGACTTTCTCCAGCAGTTATGTGTCCTTCTGGAACTGAAGGGCCCAGAACTGGACACACTGTTCCAGATATGGTCTCACCAGGGCAGATTAGAGGAGGAGAAGAACGTCTATCAATCTGCTAAGCACCCGCTTTGCTTTCTGATCCACCCCAGGATGCCATTGGCCTCCTTGGCCACAAGGGTCATTCTGCTGTCCTCCCTCAAAGTGTAAAACCATTGTCTACAGGGGAGTTTAACTTGTCATTCGGTAGGATCACATACTGATATGTTACCCAAGCTAAGCAGGACCTTGCTGGAGGCACAGTGCTGGTATCTACGTACCAGCATTACTCTTCCAAAAGCATGGTGCCTTCCAAATATACTTTGTAGTAAGTTGTGAAGGAGCTGAAAGGCCTGAAAGCACTGTGTTGGGTCACCTCAAGTTATTTTTCTTTTATTGAATAAACACACCCCCTGTGTTTTATTTTTCAATGAGTAAGGTTCTAAAGTCTGTCCTTTACCAGACTTCTTTATGTGTTCTGGCACCGTTTCCATGCATTAGCAGGTGAGGTGAGCTAGATTATTTCTGAGAGATCAACACATCTCAAGCTCCCGTTTCTCTGGGAAATTAGCAGAGATGTCTAACCACCACCCAGATAAGCATGACCCCAGTTTTAGATCAGTTTTGACACAGTATGAGAAATCTGCTTACAGTTGTTTAACCCTTGATTAGCATCCCTGAGTCATCAGATCACCACCAAACACTATATGGGGAGTCATGTGGAACATAGGGTAAAAATGGGGGACATTCAGTGAAGATGATCACTTTGGAAATAGCTGAGCAAGTTTGGAATAGGTGCCTGTATGTTTCTTCACCCCAATGCCTGGTACAAGGGTTGAGGGACTAAAGCACATGCAGAACATGTCAGCAGTTGCCTCTTTCTCTGTAGTAGGAAGTGAAAGACCCATGGTGCACTGAGCTGGGAAAACACAGCAGATAGCAGCAGCCACCACTGCTGCAAAGTGCCTCTGCCTTCTGATCTGTCTGCAGGCATAGAATCATAGAATGGCCGGGCTGGAAGGACCCTCCAAAGGGCGTCTAGACCAACACCTGTGCAGTGAGCAGGGGCATCCTCAACTAGATCACGTTGCCCAGAGCCTTGTCCAACCTTACCTTGAGGATCTCCAGGAATGGGGTCTCAACTACCTCCCTAGGCAACATGTTCTGGTGCTCACCCATCCTCACATGCACTTCACAGATATTTTTCATGGCTTTCTGGAGAATCTTCTTACACTGCTGTGAAGAGGAGCTACATTTGGAGACTTTTTTTAATTGTTAAATCTAAACGTAAAAAAAAGAAAATTTCACAAATCTGTTGGTCTGGCTGCTTCTCAGTCGAATGACATCTGAATTGTGTTACCATCGTATTCCAGACATTAAATTAAAGGCAGGAGGAACAAGTATAGCTGACATCTGTGCAAAATTTGAAACTGAGGAACTTCCAGTGGTTTCTTTAATCCCAGCCAAATTATGGCTTTTACCACACTCTTCCTTCTGTACTGCCAATATTTTTTCCCCTCTGTCTGTCTCAGATACATTCACAAGATCACAAGCATGCAACTCCAAGGCATTCTGTGCTGTTCCTGTGTGGGCTGTCCATGCCAGCAGTTGCACCCGAGAAAGGATGTCTGCTTTTCTCAGAGGGCTTGCTTCCTCACCTTTTGCTATCTATCACTGGGAAAGTGAAGTGCCTGGAAGAGGTAATCTGTGGTAAGGCATGTATAGCCTTTATACCTTATTTGCCCATCATAGGGAAGAAATCAGTAAGAGTTTTATTTACTTGCCAGGAGGAATGTGTAGCAGTGGAATGTGGTATCCAGGGAGACTGTGAAACCTGCATCCCTGGTGGCTTTCAAAACTTGCCTTGGCACAGCCATTGTTGACTTAATCTAGTGCTCTAGGAAACGGCTTGGACTAGATTAACTCCAAGTTCCCCCTCCAATAAACATTTTTGAGTCACTGATCACAGAATCAGGTAGGTTGGAAAAGACCTTTAAGATCATTGAGTCCAACCATTAAACCAGCTGTCCCAAGGCCATGGCTAAACCCTGTTCCTGAGCTCCAGATCTCCATGACTTCTAAACATGTCCAAGGATGGTGATTCAACCACCTCCTTGGGCAGCCTGTTTCAAAGCCTGAGGGCCCTTTCCATGAAGAAGTTTTTCCTGATGTCCAATCTAAACCTCCTCTGGTGCAGCTTGAGGCCATTTCCTCTTGTCCTGTCACTTGTTACTTGTGAGTAGAGACCAGCCTTCACCTCCTTTACAACCTCCTTTTGCATAGTTGTCAACAGCAGTAAGGTCACCTCCCAGCCTGCTTTTCCTATACCCAGTGAGGTGGAGTTTTGTTTTTTCTCCTTGTCGTAGACGAGAAGATGTTCATGGCTTCTAGTGAACATGGCCACTGAGCAGTTGGAGATGTAGTTACAGTGAATGAGCGACATTTCCTAATATGCAACCAAGTGCCCTGCTGTGGCACTGCAGGAAAGCCTGCTGTGATCAGACCACTTAGAAGCTGAAAGACTTTTTATTTACAGGGAGAAGGAGAGAAACACACAGCTGTTTGGCTGTGTCTGCTCCCTCTTTCCCTACCCTCATGGGGTAGACAGAGGCTGCCCACCCTGGTGCTGCTGGTTCTTCCCATTTCCCAGCTTTCAATGCCCATTGCCACCGCTGGGTCTTCTCTCCACAGTGTGCCCACGCACAGGCTGACCCACACGGGAGTGAATCAGGATGCCTCGCAATTCCCTGCCCTCCCTTGTTTTCCTCTGTGTTTGTTCAGCTGTGAGTATATTTGGAAACACATTGGTGGTGGATGGGTTGCTTTGACATGGCAGAAGGAAGAGTGCGGTAAAGATGCTTTTAATGTGTTCCACATTATCTGATTGATGCCATTCTTCTTTCCTCTGAATAGAAAAATTCCACTATGGCTTTGAGATTGCCTCAACCACATAGGCCTGGAAAAAAGGGGAAAAATGTTCCATGTTGGCTTGAGATATCTAAACATAAATAGTATGATCTGCGGGGCTGATCAGGCAAAGGTAAATATGACGTCGCTCGTTGCCTCAGAAGAACCATCATTCCTCTATCTTTAACATGTCCGTCAAGAACTACTTTGGTGCAGAAAAGCTAGGATTTTGCACGTGCTTTTCCCAAGGGGGAAAGGAGTAAAATAACTTGAGAAAACATAGATGGTTTCTACCACAGTGAAACGAATACTTAGCATAGAAAAATATCTGAAAGCTGGTAGAAATGAACTTCTCACTTTTCACTCTCAAGATCAGTTCAGTGCTTCACGTTTTGCTATATTTGGAGACTTTGAGGTACAGAAATGAAAACTGGGAGCATACTTTCCTGTTTTTAAAACTCAGCCATGTCAGCTTAGAAGAGGTGGCTTAAGTCACACTGCAATGAGAACAAAGGGGATTGTGTCCTAATCCTATTTTCAGAGCACCAGTGACCCTTTGGTGTATCCCTCTGTGGTGTCCATCTGAGCTCGGTGTCTTTAAGGTCCTATGATCTGTTAAGCAGTGGGTAATGGAGAGAAAGTAGGATCTACTCATGCTTTTGGGCAGATTTCTGTTTCCTATGCGTTCATTATCCTACAGATGAGAACACTGAATCGGGAACTCCATTTTTCATGTTAAAGGGTAGAGTAGTTGGATATGGTCCCTGCAGATGACAGCCACTTATGGAGGCCAAGCAAATGATGAGGAAGACCCTAGTACATGGTGGCTTAAATACCAGAACTTGATTGTTTCCCACCTAGCCACACATTTGTAAGGGAAACCAGGGTAAGACACCTGTGCTCTGGCAGCTACCAAACTGCCAGAGTGGTGTGTACTGCACCTTGTTTGTCAGGCACAATGTGCCCACCCTTTCTGAGTCTTGCTCTTAGGTTGAGAAGGAAGTCACAAGATCTCCCCTCTCCTGGACCTCAAGTGGAAATTGAAGTCTGTGTAGAACTCCACTACATATATTATTTGTTTATTAGGTGCTAGCAACCTGCTGATGGCACTGCAAAGCCAAAATGTGAATGCTAGCCACCCCTTGTTACGTCTTCACTTCATGGTCTGGATCTACACAGGGCAAGCTAGTTGATGTTAGGTCATAAGTTGCACTTGATGATCTTAGGGGTCTTTTCTGGCCTCAGTAATTCTGTGATCCTGTGAAGTGTGTGCGTAATCTTGTGTGACTAATTCTGTGCCAGTTATTCTCTCAGAGGGACCAGAAAGGAAGGAGGGAGTGATGTGAGGTTTTATTATGTTGTTGTTGTTCTTTTTCATTTACTTGCCAACTCATTTACTTACCAATTGAAATTTTTAAACAGCTACAAACAACGAGATTCAAAGTCCAACTGCTTTTAACAGTAACCAAGTATCTGGTATCATCTGGAGTACTGTGTCCAGTTGTGGGCCCCTCACTTCAAGAGGCATGTGGAGCTGCTGGAGAGAGTTCAGCGTAGGNTCTAATCTGAGATCCAGAAATCAATGAATAAATTGTCAGTGAAAAAACCAGCCATCTGAATAAACCCAGCACAGACGTGTCCTTTCACTTCCCTGACATGTACTGCATGCACAATACTTTAAACATGATGACATGTCATATTTCATAGGAGTTGTTTTGTGTGCACAGCATCGTATGTCCTGTTGTGATTGTTTGTGCTGTAAACTTGATGGCTATCGTGTCCTTGCAATTGGCTAGGTATTCTAGAAAATCCATTCTAGAAAAACCATTATTTTCATGCTAGCAGAAGAAATCACTTTAAAATAAACTAGCTCAATAAATATATTTATTAATATATTTATTATATGTCAGCAGTCTGCTCCTCCTAATCTGTGTCTTGTATGGCAAGAGGGTGGAAACACCTATTTTTGTGGCACTAAAAAGCAAACTCCTGAAATAAAATGATTTATAAAAGAATGACAGTAAAAAATATGCTCAGTGAGGCGTTCTGATGACTTAAATGTGTCGTTACGGAGAGGACACGAGGTTTATGCAGATGGCTCAGGAGCGACAATGCGTTTGCTACCACAGAAGTTTTACTTAAGTAGGCATGCTCTGAGGCCGAGAGGGCTACTTGCATGGCAACAGAGGAGGAAACAGGTAGTGGCTTTCCCTGACGTGCAGCCAAAAGGGCGTAAAGTCAAGGCTGTGGACTATGAGGTTTCACTGGCATCTGAGTGGTTATTGCTCGGTCTCATTTTCCTTTTGCTGTGTTTCAAGCATTTGTGCAGAAGAGGTGGGCGGCGTAAATGGAGCTGAGAGCTGTGACACTCAGGGTTCTCTACTGATCTAAACATCTGCTCTGGAGGGTTCCCCCTTTAACCCTCAGACCAGCACGCAGGTGAATAAAGAGCTGAAAAGCTGGGAGGATGCTTGTTTGCATTTAGTGCTCATGTGTGTCTCACTTTGGCACAGTCTCTGCTCTGCTTTTTATGTCCTGTTTGCTCCTGGTCCAAGACAGAAAAGTAACCACTGTGTCTTACCTCTACATATCTCTCCTAATGACTCAACTTAGAAAGAAAAATTCACCCTCTGCATCAGATTCTTACCGTTCATAGCCTTCTTTCATCTCCAATCTTCCCACTGTGACAGGAAAATGTGCCCCACAGCGGTGCTATATGATGTCAGAATGAGAGGCTTCTGGCTGGATGAGCAAAAGAGTTTTGAAAAGACAATTTTAAATGTACATGTTCTAATCAGAGTCATCTCATACTCAAAAAAAAAAAGAAGAGAAAGGTCTTTCTATAGCTTCACCTGCAGTTTTCCTTCTGCAGCCTCTAAATTAATTTGAAGTAGGAAATATTGATGATTTGAGGAGCAACATTCTGCATCTGTTTCATGCAAGAGCTCATGATGGCACAGCATTATTCTCTGGGGTGTTAGGTCCTTGGCCCTCAGCATTTGTCACCAGCCTGCTTTCTGCAACCTTTTATTAGATCTCAAACTGGACAATTGCTGTAGTCTCATAGTAAAACTAACCTGTCATGGCGTTTGGGGCACGTGAGTAGACAGTGCAGTTATTTACCTGCCACAATGTGGCCTGTTTAACTGTCTGAAGTGGAGACAGCAAAGTTTTCACAGCTGAAAAAAACATTTTCTCAAGAAGCTGATGATCAGGATGCAGGAGAAACACCACATCTCATCAATGTTTTGGTTATATCCTACTCACGACTGACTCTACTATCTGGTAGACATCATAAAATAATTAAAGCATTAAAACTATTTAGGTTGGAAAAGACTTTTTAAATCAAGTCTAACCTTTAACCCAACTGTCCCAAGGCCACTGCTAACCTAATCCCTAAACTCCAGATATCCATCAATTTTAAATCATAGAATCATAGCATCGCAGAACATTAGGGATTGGAAGGGACCTCAAAAGATCATCTAGTCCAATCGTCCTGCCAGAGCAGGATCATCTAGACCAAGTCACACAGGAACACATCCAGGTGGGTCTTAAACATCTCCAGTGAAGAAGACTCCACAACCTCCCGGGCAGCCTGTTCCACTGCTCCGTCACCCTCACTGCGAAGAACTTCCTTCTCACATTTATGTGGAACATCCTATGTTCCAGCTTACAACCATTGTCCCTCATCCTATCACTAGATGACATTGAGAAGGGCCTGGCTCCATCCTCCTGACACTCACCTTTCAAATATTTCTAGGCATTAATGAGGTCACCCCTCAGTCTCCTCCAAGCTCAAGAGACCCAGCTCCCTCAGCCTCTCCTCATAAGGCTGGTGCTCCACCTCCTTCATCATCCTCATTGCTCTATGCTGGACTCCCTCCAGCAGTTCCACATCCCTCTTCAAGTGAGAGGCCCACAACTGGACACAATACTCCAGATGCGGTCTCACAAGGGCAGAGTAGAGGAGGAGAAGAACCTTTCTCCATCTGCTAACCACCCCCATTCTGATCCACCCCAGGATGCTGTTGGCCCTCTTGGCCACAAGAGCTCACTGCTGGCTCATGGTCACCCTACTGTCCACCAGGACCCCCAGGTCCCTTTCTCCTAAACTAGTCTCCAACAGGTCAGTCCCCAGCCTATACTGGTACCTATACTGGGTTGTTCCTGCCCACATGCAAGACTCTACACTTACCCTTGTTACACTTCATTACATTTCTCCCTGCCCAGCTCTCCAGCCTGTCCAGATCTTGCTGAATGGCAGCACAGTCTGCTGGGGTGTCGGTGACGGCACCCAGCTTTGTGTCATCAGCAAACTTGCTGACAGTGCACCCTAATCTCTCATCCAAGTCATCAATGAGTAGGTTGAACAGGACATCCAGGGATGTTTCTTCAACCCCCAGCCTGGACAGCCTGTTCTAAGGCCTGATGACCCTTTCCACGAAGTTTTGCCTAATATCCAACCTAAGCTTTCCCTGCTGCAACTTGAGGCTATTTCCTTTTGTCCTGTCTCTTGTTACGTGTGAGAAGAGACCGACCCACACCTCTCTACACCTTCCTTTTTTATTAGATGTCACTCTCCTTTTCTTTGAAATAAGTAGCCCCATCTCCCTCAGCCACTCCTCATAAGGCCTGTTCCCTAGACCCTTGCACCCTCATCCCAGAACGGCTCAAGGTTACCTTCTAGTTTGCCCAGTCCTGTGTTGGTCCAGGACTGGTTCCTCAGCTTGCATTGGGCCAAGCTGTGAGTCCTGCCAACTGAAGTGTGTAAAAGTTAAATGACTTTTGGGTCATTTAAGGAGACTGTGGAAAAACGTTGGAGTGTTGTCAGCACTTGCATGATTTAGCCTGAATCCTCTCAGCAGAATGAATGTTCACAGTCTGAGGGGAAAACTCGCCTGGAGCTGTGCGCACGCCAACTAACCTCGTCTGAAAGGACCAAATTAACCTTGGATAAGGGGTTTTTGTGCATGGATGGTTAGTGGATTGAAGGAGGTGTCTGAGTGAGAGGCCAGGCTGAGCGAGGGGAAGGAGCAGCCCTGGCTGTGCACTCTCTCAGCCTGGCTCTGCTTCCCTCCCTTCCAGCCTCCCCTTTTTCACGCACCTTCCAGGATTGCTGGCACACATTGACATAAAACTTGAGCCCACAGTTTAAAATCTGTTTACTGAGAGGTGGTAGAGTCTTTCTGGGTTATTTTTAGATTACTCACTCTTGCTTCACCACAGCACATGGGCACCTTGGCTGCAGCCTTCTGGGTGCCTGCTGCAGCCTCAAATGCGTTTGGAGAGCAGAGATCAAGAGCGGCACTGCATCCAGGAGCGATGTTTGCTGTGAAGGACGGACTTTGCATATGATCACCTTATCATGGGATCAGAGAATGTACTGGGTTGGAAGGGACCTCCAAAGGGCATCTAGGCCAACCGCCCCACAACGAGCAGGGCCATCAGTCACCAGACCAGATTGCCCAGAGCCCCACCGAGCCTGACCTTGAATAGCTCCAGGGATGGGGCCTCCACCACCTCTCTTGGGCAGCCTGTTCCAGGGATCCCCTATCTTCAGATTCAACAATATTTCCTCCTGTCCAGCTTCAGTCTGCCCTTTTCCAGCTTCAAACCATGACCCCTTGTCGTATCGTTCCCTGCCCTCATGAGCAGTCTTCCCCACCCTTCTGACAGGCCCCTTTCAGGGATCGGAAGATGCCCTTGGAGCGTCCTTCTCTTCAGGTTGAACAGCCCCAACTCTCTCAGCCTGTCATCATCAGAGATGCCTCATTTCAGAAGTCACTGTACCTTGAAAAGAAAATACTGTGTTACTTTTGGTGCGGGGAAAAAATACTCCTGTAACTGGATCTGTTTTTAACAGGGTTCAATTCACTTGTGTGGGAACTGGCTGTCCATTTGACACCGGGAAGCTGCGCATCGCCCAACCGAGTACAAACAACCCATCTTTTTCCATGTGAAAAAGATCGCATCCATCAGGTCCCAGCTCCAGTGCAGAAGGCAGCACTGGGAGTTCATGAGTGCAGTAACCCTTCTTGGACTTCATCATAGGATCATAGGATCATAGGATGTTAGGGATTGGAAGGGACCCAAGAGATCATTGAGTCCAACCCCCCTGCCAGAGCAGGACAAAACTATCTAACACAGAGCACAGAGGAACGCATCCAGGCGGGCCTTGAAAGTCCCCAGAGAAGGAGACTCCACGACCTCCCTGGGGAGTCTGTTCCAGTGCTCTGTGACCCTCACAGCAAAGAAATTCCCCCTTGTGTTGAGGCGGAACCTCCTCTGCTGCAACTTACACCCATTGCTCCTTGTCCTATCACAGGGAGCAAGTGAAAAGAGCCTGTCCCCCCACTCCTGGCCAGCCTTCAGATACTTATAAACATTGATCAAATCTCCCCTAAGTCTTCTCTTCTCCAGACTAAAAAGCCCCAAGTCCCTCAGCCTCTCCTCATAAGCCATGCCCTCCTGTCCCCTAATCATCCTCGTAGCCCTCCGCTGGACCCTCTCCAGTAGATCCTTGTCCCTCTTAAACTGGGGGGCCCAAAACTGAACACAGTACTCAAGATGAGGCCTCACCAGGGCAGAGTAGAGGGGGAGAAGAACTTCCCTCGATCTGCTGGACACACTCCTCCTAATACACCCCAGGATCCCATTGGCCTTCTTGGCCACCAGGGCACATTGCTGTGCCATGGTTAACCTGTTGTCCACCAGGACCCCCAGGTCCCTCTCCACAGGACTGCTTTCCAGTAGATCACCTCCCAGCCTGTACTGGTGGAGTTTGTTATTCCTCCCCAGATGCAGGACTCTGCACTTGTCCCTGTTGAACTTCATCTGGTTTCTCTGTGCCCAGCCCTCCAGTCTGTCCAGGTCTCTCTGGATGGCAGCACAGCCCTCAGCCGTATCAGCCAAGCCTCCCAGCTTGGTGTCGTCGGCAAACTTGCTGAGCAGACACTCTGTGCCCTCATCAATGTCATTGATGAAGATGTTGAACAAGACCGGTCCCAGCACCGATCCCTGGGGGACACCACTAGTCACAGCTCTCCAGCTGGACCTGGCACCATTGATCACCACCCTCTGAACTCTATCCTGCAACCAGTTCCTAACCCACCTCACTGTCTGCTCTTCCATCCCACACTTCCTCAGCTTGCTCACTAAAATTTCATGGGAGACAGTGTCAAAGGCCTTGCTAAGGTCAAGGTAGACCACATCCACTGGTTTCCCTGAATCTAACCATTCAGTTATTGCATTATAGAATGCGATCAGGTTAGTCAAGCAGGACTTTCCCTTCATAAATCCGTGCTGACTACTCCTGATAACCTTCTTCTCGTCCAAGTGCCTTGAGATGCCCTCCAGCAGGAGCCGCTCCATCATTTTTCCAAGGATGGAGGTGAGGCTGACTGGTCTATAGTTTCCTGGAACTTCTTTCTTGCCCTTCTTGAAGACTGGAGTGACATTGGCTCTCCTCCAGTCCTCAGGCACCTCTCCTGTCTGCCACGATTTGGCAAAGATAATAGATAGCGGTAGGGCAATAATATCAGCCAGTTCTCTCAGCA
Organism: Rhinopomastus cyanomelas; assembly: GCA_013400115.1. NCBI lineage: Eukaryota > Metazoa > Chordata > Aves > Bucerotiformes > Rhinopomastidae > Rhinopomastus > Rhinopomastus cyanomelas. The sequence continues at coordinate 251,760 of VXBP01007589.1, forward strand.
CCCTTGGGTGCATCTCATCAGGGCCCATGGACTTGTTAATGTTCAATTTATGTAGCTGATCTCTGGCCCAGTCCATGCTGACTAGTGGGGAGCACTCCCTCCTCCAGGCTTCTTCTCCTTCATCTGCTTCTAATGAGCAGCAGGACTGGTGTGAGAGCCACATTGCTGTCTGTGGCCTGGGCAATACGTTCCAGTTAGACCACATTACTGTGTAGACAGCAAAGATGGCTTCTGGCAGCATTTGCAGGATGCACAGTGGCTGCTGCGTGCCAGCTCCATGCTGACACAGGGTCAGCAGTTGCCTGACAAATTGAGATAAGACTGTTCCCTGTCAAGATGCTTCCAGGCTACAGAGAATGTAGAGTTATAGGCTGGCTGGAAGTTTGGCTCAGTGCTGCTGGAGCCTTGGAAATGCCACACGCAGGAAACAAATAGCAGCCTGCATGCATATTCAGAGCATAAATTACAGGCTGGACAATGAAATCAGCAGGTCTTCAAGACTCAAAATAACCTTGAAGCTGTTTTAAACCACTTATTTCAGGGTTCCTTTTGTGTACCTACAGAAAAGGGGGAGTAGTTCAGTTGCTGTTGTACTGCCCACTCTCCCGCAGCGCCAGAATGGTCTTCTTGCCGTCAAAGTCAGGCAATGACAGTCTCACATGGGTTTTAAGCTGAAATTTGGGTTCAGCCTGCTGTGCAGTGAGCAAAGATCTGGGAATCACAAAGATGCTTCTCTGAATTTCACTGGAGACTAAATGGATTAGACCAGGATCTCCAGTCTGCCCTCTTTATACCTCTAAAAATATTTTACTGCAACTTTACAGGCTTGACATGACATGACAGCTTTCCCATTGTGTTTAAGGTTAGGTTATCCTTATAAGCAAATCTCTTTCTTCTGGCGTACTGTAGAACGAAAGCAATGCAAAGGCATCTTCAGCAGTTACATTGATGTTCTGTATCAAACAGGAACATGAAATTAATACAAAATCACACGTATTCATGTTTTTAACTAGCAGCTGGAGTTAATAATAACTGAACTTTGGCGTTAATCATGACTAAAGCTTGGGCCATTCATTTGGCTGTTTAGGACAAACCCCAGGAGGTTTCTATGAGCAGGATTTTATAGTCAGAGACAAGAAATTTTACCTCCACTGGAAACACGCAAATCCCTATCGAGTCAGTAGTTCCCAAACAAACCTAAAAGGCAAGACTAGGGCAGCCATGGGAGATCGTCACTCCTCTAACTTCTGTGCATTGCAGGTAGTAGGAGTTAAAAGAAAGACTTTAAAAATTCAGAGTTTAATTTAAAAATGTGCAATTTAAAAAATACACAATAAATTATTACAGGGCCTTCAACCTTTAATACGTGTCTGGAGCTACGACCAGCATCAGACCGATCCAACAAGCAGATGAACTAAACCCCAAGAGCTAGAATTTAACTAGCCTTGGTTTGAGCTGGCCAGGAAACAAGTTTCCCACCCTGCAGATGTTAAGAACTGCCTTCTTCTCACTTCCTTTCACCCAAAGGGAATCCAAAAGACTTTTTGTGAAGCATTCAGGTCATTCCTGGCAGGTAGGTTTGTGGAGGATTTTAACAGTCCTTAGGAAGGCATCAAGACATAATTTTCTGCTTCTCAGATGTGAGAGGCTTCTGTAGTTGCGGGGTTTGGACTAGGTGAACTTTGGAGGTCACTTCCAAGCCCTAACATCCTGTGATCACAGTTTCTGTGAGTTTTCCACTCTCCCCTTGGCAAAAATGACACCCTGGACAAGATATATGTGGATTCCTTAATGTGTACAGGTTCCTTTTGTGTGACGGGTGAAACCTCAGTGGAGAACACTCTGTGAAACATCGCGATTGAGCCGTTTTCTCCTCTTTCATAAAAGGAAAGCACCCCCCCCCGTAAAAGCTCTATTTTGCATGCAAGCAAACACACAGCTCCCTTTGCTATTGTTTGTAGAGCATTTCCAGGTATTTCAAGTAGGAAATCATATCTGAAGCCAAGCACTTGTGCAGTTTGCCAGCAGCTTGTTTGCGTGCTACCCCATGTGCCCCACCGGGCCCTGAGACACTGTGGGATGCTGTGAAGCACCACGTCTCCTTGCTCCTGCCATGGCTCGTAGGCTCTCGGTGTGTGGGGTAAGAACTGTAGACTGTGTTTTCATTTGCAGCTTTAAGCAGATGTTGTCTCAGCCATCCTGTGTGACAGGAACAAATAGTCTGACCTGCTCTATGAACCTGTCACAGCCTCCGGGGAACTAGCAGTGTTGGGTCAAAGGTTGGACTAGATGATCTTGAAGGTCTCTTCCAATCAAATTTTGCAGCTCCCACCCTTTTAGTGTTTTGCAACAGCCTCCTCTTCCCTACTACCTACCTACGTCCCTCCTTCTCACGCAGGCTTTGCAGCGGCAAACAGCAGAAGTACTGACAAAGCAGAGTAGCTGGACTTCAGAAGTGTGTTCGTGTCACTTGGTCACACACATTAAGGTAACGGTTTCAGTTCTGAATCTCGGCTTTTGTCAAGTTGAAGGAGAGACCTTACTGCTCTCTACACCTACCTAAAAGTAGGTTGTAGCAAGGCTACAAGATTAGAAGAGGCAAAAGTGGAAAGCTTCTGCTGGAAGTGTACTGGAGACTTTCCTATTTCCTGGATTCACCAAGGAGTCAAAAGAGCTTGTGTCTAGCAGGTAGCTGTATTCTGCCAAGATTTTGTGATGCAGAAGTAAACACAAACATCATGCATAAAACATGTTCTCAGCACATTCACAGCCATCAGCTGGCAGGGTAGGACGCGCCCACTGACAAGACCTCCAAAGTCAGAGCAGCTATGCTCTAACCCTGATTACTGTTTCGCATTTATTCACTTTGTTTTGCTCAAGCTGGGACATGCAGACCAGCAACACTGGTTTGCTCGACCTTTCAGAGTGTGTGTGAACAGATGAGACCGTGCCTGGCAGGGGGTTTGCCTCACCACACTTCACAAGACGTGTGCCAGGGCAGGACTAGCAGCACATCCTAAACTCACAGCTGCGTGAAGGATGGGCTTACATGAAAGGGCGTGTAGCCTAGGGTCCTACGAAGCACGTGGCCCCTTGCAGCTGTGTTGATCTTGTTTGCCTGCAGCCATCCCTGAGGGTGAGTCCCCTGAAGCCAGTCTTGCTGAGAGTGATGCTGCCAGAAGGTGAATTGAACACCGAACAGAACAACCCACATCAGCAATGGGACTCCCTTTGCCTATTGATTGTGTGTAGCAAGGTTTCTGATCGCATGAAGACAGGTTTCTTCTCATGCTGACAGCCAACTTCGGGGGTTTTTTTTCCTTTTGCAGGGAATAATGATTTTTTTTCCTGTTACATCCTGTAAGTGGCATGATGTGAGCCTTCTCTGAGAGGCCAAGGGAGCTGGGGGTGTTTAGCCTGGAGAAGAGGAGACTCAGGGGGGACCTTCTCCCTCTCTACAACTTCCTGAGGGAAGGTTGTAGTCAGATGGCAGTCGGGCTCTTCTCCCAGGCAACTAGCACCAGAATGAGAGGGCAGGGCCTAAAGCTGCCAGGGGAGGGTTAGGTTGGATGTTAGGAAGCCCTTCCTCACGGAAAGGGTGATCAGACCCTGGAATGGACCACCCAGGGCAGTGGAGGAGTCCCCATCCCTGGAGGTGTTTAAGGACAGACTGGCTGTGGCCCTTAGTGCCCTGGTCTGGCTGCAGTGGTGATGTTAGGTGCTGGTCTGGCCTCGATGAGCTCAGAGGGCTTTTCCAGACTGAATCATTCTGAGATTCTCTGAACAAGAAAGGGCAGCGCTGCAGTTAGCTTGAGAATAAATATGCTCTGGAGTACTAAAGGCTGGGTTCTGCATTAACCACAGCAACGTGGCTTTCATTTCAGAGCTGTCATGCCTTTCTGATGAGAAGCACAGGAAGCTGGAGCCCACAGCTGCTTGGAAAGCACCATGTAGATGACCCGTGTGTGTATTGGCTAAGCTCTTCAGTGCAGGAAAAAGCCAGTGATAAGTAAAGGGGAACACACATCGTCTTAACCTCAGCTAGAGGCACTTTATGCTGATCTTTACCTAGCTAAAGGATGTCGTCTGTCATCTAGCTCAGGAATGGGACTTTGATGTTGAAATATGAGTATGAACAGTGTGTTCAGTGTACATCTTTTTACGTACCGGTCACGTTGTGTGTTTAAAGGTGGGAAGAAATGCTGTTTCCCTGAATTTGCCTTCATTGTGCGTGACTATTCCTCAAGGTAAGACAGGCTTGAGTTGCATTTGCAGGTCTTGGGTAGCTTAGCTTTTAATTTATTCATCCCATTATCCTGAACTTTACTTAAACTTCAGTGCTGGACTAGCAGGAAAAGCTGGTTCATGGGGTCTGAGAAAGGTTCCTGAAGATCAATCACTTAACCAGACATAGAAGGTTTGTCTTTACACCTGCGACTTGTGGCAAAACCTGCTCTGGCAGGGGATTTGGACTAGATGATCTTTTGCCATTTTATTGCTGGTCTTCATTTTTGTGACGCAGCTTCATCTCTGTGTTGTTCTCTCTGATGAAATAAATGATTATACTGAGCAACATCTTTTCAGATTTGTCTGCTTCTAAATTAATTCTTGTAGTGGAACATAAGTGAGTGAGCAATCCAGTCCTCATACTGGTCTGAGAGTGAAGGTCCATCTTAGAGCTCCCACGAACGTCCTCTTGGCCGAGCCTGAACCCTGTGAGTCTTGCGAGTCTAAAAATTCTTATTTTACTTCTCAGCATAACACAAGCCATACATCTAGTTTACTTATGATTTATAGTCTGTTCAAACACATGAGCCTTCATGAAGCCTATTGGCTAATAATTAATTAAGCTCATTTTAATCCATTCATCTACTGTTCTGCATGGTCTTTCCAGAACAAATTTAGGATGTCTGAAGGAGAGTTTATTCTGAGCTCTTACCATCAAAATCTTCTCTGTAACTGCCTGCCTCTGTTTTCCATTCACTTCCCTTGCAAATGATTGTCTCTACGAATTTAATCCCAGAACATTAGGGATTGGAAGGGACCTCAAAAGATCATCCAGTCCAATCCCTCTGCCACAGCAGGATCACCTAGGCCAAATCACACAGGAACATGTCCAGGCAGGTTTTAAACCTCTCCAGAGAAAGTCTCCACAATGCCCCTGAGCAGCCCCTTCCAGTGCTCTGTCACCCTCACCATGAAGAAGTTCTTGCTCATATTGATGTGGAACCTCTGCTATTCCAGCTCACACCTATTGCCCCTCATCCTATCACTAGATGACACTGAGAAGAGCCTGGCTCCATCCTCCTGACACCCACCTTTTCCGTATTTATAAACATTAGCCGGGTGACCCCTCACTCTCCTTTTTTCCAAGCTAAACAAGATGGGTGAGGTAAATTTTTTACCAAAGTTGAGTATTCCACCCAAGCACCATAGCCTACCTTCTGAACAGGAAGATCACCACGCTAAATATAACAGCATTATGGTAGCCCAGACTCAATCGCTGTGGTATTGAGGACTGACACAAAAAGACTCTGAGTCATTTTCCATACATGCAAGTTACTTGTAATTATTCTATATTTTCCAACCCTTAACTTGTTCAGCCCTTAATTCTTTGGTAGAGACTCTTTTGAGCTCTTCTAGGAAGGTCTGGTTTAAGGAGTGAAAATTGAGGGCAGCCTTGGGTGCAGTGACTATGAGATGATGGAGTTCAGAGTCTCGTATGGTAGGAACAGAATAGCTAGCAGAACCACAACCCTGGACTTCAGGAGGGCCAACTTTGGCCTTTTCAAGCAATTGCTAGGGGACATCCCATGGGACAGGGTACTGGCAGGTAAAGGGGCACAGGAGACTTGGTTAACATTCAAAGTCACTTCTTTGAAGCCCAGTCAATAGCATCCCAACAGGAAAGAAGTCAAGGAAGGGACCCAGAAGACCTGCCTTGTTAAACAGGGAGCTGCTGGGCAAACTCAAGAGGAAGAACAAAGTCTGTAGGTCATGGAAGGAGGGGATGGCCACTTTGGGTGATTATAACACTCTGGTGAGAGAATGTTGAAACACAACATTGGCCTCCTTGGCCTCCTTGGAATGAAACCTTGGAAGGGAGGTCAAGGGCAACAAAAAGGGCTTCTTCAAATACATTGCAGGTCAAACTAACACTAGAGGCAATGTAGGGCCCCTGCTGAATGAGGTGGGTGCTGTGAAGACACAGGATACAAAGAAAGCAGAGATACTCAACAATTTCTTTGCCTCTGTCTATACTTCTGGGGGCTGTCTTGATGTCAAGCCCCAGACTGCTGAGGCCCCAGAGAAAGTTGAGACAAGAAAGGAGCCTGCCTTGGGGGATGAGGACTGGGTTAGGGATAAGTTGAGCAAACTGGATGTGCATAAATCCACGGGCCCTGATGGGAAGCACCCACGCATGTTAAGGCAGACAGCAGAAGTCATTGCTAGGCCACTCTCCATCATCTTTGCTAAGTCATGGGGATCAGGAGAGGTGCCTTGTGACTGGAGGATAACAAATGTCACTGCAATCTTCAAAAAGGGAAAGAAGGAGGAACCAGGTTATTATAGACCGGTCAGCCTCACCTTCGTCCCAGGAAAGGTGATGGAATATTTTGTTCTAGACACCGTCTCCAGGCACATCATGGACAGGAGGGTCATTAGGGACAGTCAGCATGGCTTCACCAAAGGGAAGTCATGCTTGACCAACATGATAGCCTTTGATGAGGGCATAACCAGGTGGATAGATGATGGCAGAGGGGTGGATGTGGTCTATCCTGATCAGTTAAGCATTTGATACAGTCTCCCACAGCATCCTCACAGCCAAACTGAGGCAGTGTGGTCTAGATGATCGGGTAGTGAGGTGGATGGTGAACTGGCTGCAGGGTAGAAGCCAGAGAGTGGTCAATGGGACACAGTCTAGTGGAGTCCCCCAAGGGTCAGTACTGCGACCAGTCCTATTCAATCTATTCATTAATGACTTGGATGAGGGATTAGGGTGCACTGTCAGCAAGTTTGCTGACGACACAAAGCTGGGTGGTGTCACTGACACCCCGGCAGACTGTGCTGTCATTCAGCGAGACCTGGACAGGCTGGAGAGCTGGGCAGGGAGAAATGTAATGAAATATAACAAGGGCAGGTGTAGAGTGTTGCATGTGGGCAAGAACAACCCCGGGTACCAGTATAGGTTGGGGACTGAGCCGTTGGAGAGCAGTGTAGGAGAAAGGGACATGGGGGTTCTAGTGGACAGCAGGATGACTATGAACCAGCACTGTGCTCATGTGGCCAAGAGGGCCAACAGCATCCTGGAGTGGATCAAAACGGGGGTGGTTAGGAGATCAAGATAGGTTCTTCTCCCGCTCTACTCTGCCCTGGTGAGACCACATCTGGAGTACTGTGTCCAGCTCTGGGCCCCTCAGTTCAAGAGGGATGTGGAGCTACTGAAGGGATTCCAGTGTAGAGCAATGAGGATGATGAAGGAAGTGGAACACTTCCCTTATGAGGAAGGGCTGAGGGAGCTGGGTCTCTTTATCTTGTAGAAGGGGAGACTGAGGGGTGGCCTCATTAATGTCTATAAATATGTGAAGGGTGGGCGTCAGGAAGATGGATACAGGCTCTTCTCAAAGTCATCAAAATGATAAGACAAGGGGCAATGGTTGTAAGCTGGAACATAGGAGGTTCCATATAAATATGCCCAGGGGGACTGTGGACTCTCCTTCTCTGGAAATGTTTAAAACCCACCTGGATGTGTTCCTGTGACTTGATCTTGGTGATCCTGCTGTGGTGGGGGGATTGGACTAGGTGATCTTTTGAGGTCCCTTCCAATCCGTAATGTTCTGTGATTCTAGCAAAAGTTTTGAGGTCTCTGTTGGAGCTCTCCGATTTGCAGCTGAGTAGGTGACCCATTTTTGTTTAGGGCGATATATCTTTGGTTATAAAAATAATCATTCTCTAGAAGCCTCTTGAAAAGCAACAAATAGACCTGTTTTTTTTCCACTCTGTCTGACATTTTAAAACTGATATACAGGCACTATTTGCCCAGCATTTTTTAATCTCCATTTCATGAAAAAATGAAGGTCTTTAGTGCAGAATTTCAATTTGTTTTATACTCACAGTTTCTCTCACCATGTTTCAGCCTAGCTGATATAAAATCTCGAACATTAGCTTTAATCATTACCAAAGGTTTCCGTGTGATTTAATAGTGAGAGACGATGCTGCTTCTACTCATCATCTTTTTAATTTCTCACAAACTGAATATCAAATTCAGTAGCTTTCATCCAAAAGCAATTACTTTGAAGACCTGTAAGAAAGGACACCTTGAAAGAATATCCTGCCATCATTTCTGTCCTTCCATCCAATCTTGTTGCTGTCTCTTGGTAGTTGGAATTGTTACTGCACGTTAACAGCAGCAACCACGTGCAGTGAAATGACACTGAACTACTCAATGTATCCTCTAGGTAGGAGTCCTCTGAATTTTTGCTGCATATTTTATAGAAGGGGCTTTGTGCTTATTAAGACCACAGAGTCAATAGAGCTGTGAAAAATGAATCTCTGTTCCAAGCTATCAGCAGTGAGTGACTTTTCTCTTCTGAGGCCCTGATCTTGGAGAGCGGACAGAAAGTGGATCAGAATTGGATTTGATTCCCACTTGCCAAGGGGAGGTTCCCATCTATTATCACTGAAGTGTAGGGGATTTTGGCTATTGACTCTCCCAAGAAAATGGTCAGACTTTAATTTGAGGGAAGAGAGAACACTTAAATGTTTTCTGTCATTAATTACAAAAAAAAATGCTTTGGCTAAATAGGCTTGTGACCATCTGAAGAAGCTTCTTGGTAAAAAATATGCTCACTTTTACAAGATCCTGATGATCTTGTCCATCACAGCAGTAAATCTACACAGATCCAGAAGGTGTTTCAGAACCTCTTATACCCCATGGGATCCAAATCTAACTCAGTTTGGCTTTATGTCTTGCTAAGAAAAGAATAGTCAAACATTTTCTTTTCCAGTCTCAATAATTCTGTGATTTTACAGTCATCAAAGTCGTGTCTATTCCTACCGACAACCTGGGGACACTCCTGGCAGAAAGCTAACCAAACATAACACTACCTTCCTTTTTTTGCCACCAACCTATCTGAACAACAAAGGAGGAAGTTTAGACTGGATATTAGGAAGAAATCTTTACTGACAGTGGTCAGGCACTGGCACAGGCTGCCATGGGGATGGGGCTGAGTCACATTCCCTGGAGGCATTTAAGAAAGCAGATAGAGGCTTCAGGGGGCTGCTCTGGTGGCAGAGACTGTAGGGGGTTTCTTTTGTGTTTTACCCGGTTGAGTGGGTTTTGTATTGGTGTCTGGTCAGTATTTGGGGTTTGTTGTTGTTGGTGTGTGTGTGGTTGGACTTGGTGATCTGGGAGGTCCTTTCCAACTGGGAATGCTCTGTGACCCTGTGACATGCGTTCCATGCAGACACTACATTCTGATCTCATCACTTGACAGTGTTTTTCCAGTAGTTTTGCTGGCTCAGTCGTCCTGAACAATCCCATGGTTCTGCTGAAGTGTTCCTTTTGTTACCTTCAGGACAAACCTGGAGACTCGAATTCCAGCTCAGGGTGGAGCGGGCTACACAAAAGACCAATTTTCCAGATTTTTACAGCTGCTGAGTACAAAATTGAGCAAGGTAATTGCAATATTTATTTCCAATGTGCCGTGTGTTACTTTCCCCTTCAAGTCAATCTAATCCCTCTCATTTCCTTTTGCCTGTACAGTGGGTAATAGCTGTAATGTGAAGGCTTTGTTAAACAGCAGACTTTTGCTGTCCAGGGAAATGAGCATTGGGGCTCAGTGTAGAAAACAAAACCATGAAGTGGTCCTAATAAATTAGAACTTTTACAGCTGGTAGATAAGTGTGCGTGCACAGATTTCCTTATTCTGCCTAGTCCCAAGGATCCTTCTCAGGAGCATCAGTCAAGAGTCTAGGAGTTTGTTGGTATGGGAAGCCATCAGATGGTGTTAGAGAAGCTTCTGGTCTTTGCTAAGTAACTAGACCTCCAGAAGACATCTCTTGCCATTTTCATCTTTGGTTTCAGAGCCTGTGCTGGCCAGGACACACTGGAATGTTCATTTCATGTACGAACAACACCCACGTACGTTTTTGTCACAGAATCACAGAGTTATTGAGGCCAGAAAAGACCTCTAAGATCATAAAATTATCAGCTAGCCTGTTTTAAAAGACTGTGTTCCATCAAATTGCTCGGCATTTCATGAGACATTGAAATTCTAGCTGGGTCATGCAATGTAATTTGCAGCTCAGGGGAGTGTAAAGCTGTGTGAAATCTATCTTTATCGCTATAGGAAGATTTGTGGAGTCACTGTTTTCATATCACGTTAGTCACTGCCTTGGTGTTTGAAAGAGCAGGTAATTTTCTCTTTCTTTGGTCACAACTTTATGAATTAAACTATTGAAATCCAATGGAGCCATGCCAGAACCAGCTAAGCATACCATCTTCTGTTTGCTCTGGCTGTTCCTGAAGGATGTGTCCTCCAAACTCTATCGGGATCGCTCCTTTATCTTAGCAAAGATGAGGATGTGGAGATGCTGGAGGGAGTGCAGAGGAGGGCCACGAGGGTGATCAGAGGGCTGGAGCACCTCTCCTATGAGGCCAGACTCAGAGTTGGGGCTGTTGAGTCCAGAGAAGAGGAGGCTCCCAGGTGACCTTCTTGTGGCCTTCCAGGATCTGAAGGGGGCCTACAAAAAGACTGATGAGGGGCTTTTTAGGATGTCAGGTAGCGACAGGACTAGGGGGAATGGAGCAAAGCTGGAGATGGGTAGATTTAGACTGAATGTGAGGAGCAAGTTCTTCACTGTGGGAAAGGGTTGCCCAGGGAGGTGGTGGAGGCCCCATCCTTGGAGGTGTTTAAGGCCAGGCTGGATGAGGCTCTGGCCAGCCTGATGGTGGGGTGTCCCTACCCATGGCAGGTGAGTTGGAACTGGATGATCCTATGGTCCCTTCTAACCCTGACTGATTCTACGACTTGGTCTGGGTGATCCTACTGTGGCAGGGGGATTGGACTGGATGATCTTTCCAGGTCCCTTCCAATCCCTAATGATTCTGTGATTCTGTGGTTCTATGTTCCTATTTTTGTTTCTGTTTTTGCCAGAGCAGTGTAAGTGCAAGACCTGTGTGATGCAAAAAATGTTTTTCAAGAAAGTATTTGAATTGAAAGAATTTTAATGTCTTTGATGTATTTTGACTGCATTTCCAACATGTGTAACTATTTTTTGTAATGTTGGTAGGAGCTTGTTTGCAAAGAAGTAAGTTGGTATTGCAAATTATCTTGTAAAATCTGAAGTGTCTTGTGTATTTAAGCAAAAAATAACCCAAACAGCTAATGGATTTTGAAGCAATAGCTGTGGGGCAAGAACTAGACAATGTTACATCACACAGCAAGAACAGCAAATGGCCACAATGAACAGTCCTACACATACACAGCCTGTAGATTGTTCAGAAAAAACTGTTCATCAGAAAAAGAGCACATCCACACAAATATGGACTGTAATCACTTAAAGATGTGAGGAACTGTATCTGCAGAGGGCTCATTTTCTGTAACACAGAGGCAGCTGATGCAGACAGAAACAAACAGAATAGGTTTGTGTCAAACACCTTTTCTCCAAGGGGTTGCTGAGCACCACATGGTGCCTAGAATAAGAATAGTCTAAGGAGAATGGGAAAACAACTAAGGAAAATGTGGAAGACAACTGCAGGAAATTCAGGAGGGACTTTGTAAGCAAGCTGTGCCAGCAGAAAGACATCCTGAAGACTTTCAGGAGGTAGACTTGTTTGTGCCAACAGTTGGTTCTGAAAAGCTCATTGCAGTCGTGTTCAGGAGAGCAGAGACTGACTGTGAAGTGGTGGTACAGAAATGTGAGGAACCCTGAATTCCAACATATGTGTGAGATTTGCTGAGAGTAAGCTGGAGACTTGGTCTGAATGGGAGCTGGGAAGAAAATTCAGGGAAAAGACTGGAAAATCCTGAGTGAAGCTGAGCAAAGTTTATATTTATAAAGTGTTGGTTAGTGAGGAAGGAAGTCACCTGGTGCAGTCCGCAAGGTGAAACTTTGACACTGGTTTGGTACGCCAGACTGTCACAAGCCCCCCAACTCCTTTAATTTAGGAAAGGCTGCTAAGTCCTATCTTGGATCAAAATAAGAACAATACAGCCACTCGCACACACTGGGCAACCACCACTTAAAAGGAAGGTGCCCAGAGAAAGAAGTACATATGCAAAAATGCAGTGGGTTGCCCCACGCTTTTAATCAATTGCAGACACTTCCAGAATGTGGTTAGTGCAGGCACAAGATGACAAGCGTGCCTGTCGCTCAGACGAACTCTGCAGAGCAGCAGCAAACACAAAATACAAAAACTGTCAACCCAAAGTAAGTTTGACAGTGACCATTTCCGAGCTGCCCACTGACACACAAACCACTGTTTCCAGAAACGTTGTTAAAAGAGCCTAAAGAAAAGCCTCAAAACCAGAAGATGAACTGATGAAGAGTGTCCTTTACACATTGTTTAAAGAAACATTTGAGCTAGAGCCACAGTAACAACGGTGTGAGTGCCACTTCTTGAGACAGAGTGATGCCAGTTCACAGAATCACAGAACATTACAGGTTGGAAGAGACCTCGAAAGATCATCCAAGTCCAACCCCCCTGCTGGAGCAGGGTAACCCTACGGTACTGTCTCAAGATGTCCTACATGGGGCTCACACCCATGACCCCAGGAATTCAGAGTCCCATGCTCTACCAACTGAGCCAACCAGGTTGTATATAAATATAGTGCGTGTCTGATTGATGAGGCAACTTAAATAAATGTAAAAGCCTCTTAAATTCCTCTGCATGGCTTAGTTATAGGGTTTGAAGGAACAGTAGTGCCTGTTCTCATTTTAGAGTTGTTACAGCATTGGTTTGTGTCAGTTAGGGTAGCATGATGCATATAACAATACACCCCAGATCCGTTGCCTCCCAAAGCAACTGGCCTTTCTAGAACATCTCAGTTCCCACTGAAACACATTCTTGTGAGCAAAAAACTTCCGCACATACTCGGTGAGGTGTTCTGGGTTACGGACAGTAGCAGAGAGGGCCAAAAATGGACATCGAATTGTCACCAGAAGATGTTCCCAAACCTCTGCTCCAATTTCACCACCAAGACAATGGACTTCTGTTTTGGGTGAAAGTGATTAAAAGGAGAAATGTTCCTTATCAACATGCACCCTTAACAGGAGCTGCAAGATTCACAAGTTGGGCAAGGCCACTACAGAGTAATCCTTATGTTGTAGCAAATTGCCGTGAGATGCAAACGAAATGCCTACTAAGCCCCTAGAAAGACAACGAGCCTGCGTCTCACTACTGCAGTCATTGTTTGTGTCCTTAGATACTCACTGGCAGTACTAGCAACTACTTCTTTATAGAACAAATAGGACAGCAGGGATTTTGAATTTAACACCACTAATCATTGTCTTTTTTCCTGGAAATACTGAATGATGTGAAATGTGTATGATGCCAGTCTGGAATGCCCTGTTTATGCCACGGAGACTACAGTGGTGACAGTTAGCTTCTCAGTGGACTGACTTGAGAGGAACAGAGGGGTCTGACTCTGAAGTGACAGAAGCCAAAATAAATAAGAATATCTTTAGGACATCTCAAAGTGGGGTACTTTTGCTCTTGCTGGGCTGTTACATAGCTGACAGTTACCCCCTGCTTCTGTAGAATGCTGCATGCATTATCCTGCTGTACTTTGAGACTGTCACACCACAGGGATGCCTGTGGTACAATATCAAAACAAACATCTTGCCATTTTCTAATGTCAGTAGGCACATAGCAGAGAAGAGACACAAGTGCAGGTATTAGTTACATCACAGACCAATATTGTCGAGGTAGGTGAGCAGGCAGGCTGGAAGTTCCTCAGATCCCATGGTAAGGGAACTCTGCTCACTTGTCATTCACAGGCTGCTCTGGAGAACAACCGCAGGGCACCTGGGCTGCTCAGAGACACGCTCTCAGCACTGCCTGTGAAATACCTGGGGCACAGGGGAAATGGGGAGCAAAGTAGTCGCTGCCAAGGCCCTCGATGCTGAGCGGTAACCGAGCAATGCAGGGAGCCTGAACTCACATGTATTTCTGTTCCTCTGTAGTGCCCCAGTCAGTACTGTCCTGCAGCCAGAAACAGGATTTTAGAAACCCAGTCTCTTGTGCAATAGAGCAGAGCAGTGACTGAAGCTCCTCTGCCTAAGACAGTAAAGCTAACTGGCAGAAGTCCACCTTTTTCTCTTTTTCTCCAGTACTTCAGTGAAAATGCTCTGGAAATGTTGTGTCTTCATCAACAACTACAGAGTACAAGGCCAACTCTCTTTTTTTACCACTGTAAGGTTTGGGTTTCCACTCATTTGAAAAAAAAGACAGTTCTTTTTGTCTACAGAAGAAATTGCAAGAGAAATCATTAGCAGAGTTTTCCACCTACCTCAAACACCCACACCCTTCTTCAAGGAGCTCTGCCCTTTTTCAGCTCTCTTCTGACAGCAGTGCGAGATTAGGACATTTGTGAAACGCGGTGGCTGTGATCCTTTGTGATGGGAATTGCCCTGAAACTTTGTATTTGCCCAATAAATCCATTTCCTCTTTTAATTGGGACTGATGTAGAAGTCGCATCCTGGTGCTGAACCTGTCTCCAGACAGCTCTGAAGTTTTTGCAGTTGACTGCAATTATTGCGGTTCTTTGTCTGGTTCCTCCGGTGTAACTTTCCTGTTTTACCCAACACGGCAGTTCCTGGTTCAAAAGGAGCAGAGGGCTGAGTGGACGCTCACTAAAAATGGTGTCTCATGTGACAGAGCTGATCAGTGCAACTTTGGTTTTAAAGGGCTGTGCTCTGCAAGGTGTTGTTCCGCAGAGCACGGCTGATACGGTGCTCTGGATGGCATAAAGGGTTTAAGAAGTGGCTGGAGAGAGCATGCGTGTGCACAGGGTAACTTTCTGTTACAGCCAAGCACAGGCTCTCTGTTCATAGCCACTGACATCAGGTAGCCATGAATAACTTCACATTCCTACCAAACGTGCACAGCAGGACTTATGAGTCCCACTCTTCCTTATGAGGAGAGGCTGAGGGAGCTGGGTCTCTTTATCTTGCAGAAGAGGAGACTGAGTGGTGACCTCATTAATGTCTATAAATACGTGAAGGGTGGGTGTCAGGAGGATGGAGCCAGGCTCTTCTCAGTGTCATCTAGTGATAGGATGAGGTGTGAGCTGGAACACTGGAGGTTCCACATAAATGTGAGATGGAACTTCTTCACAGTGAGGGTGACAGAGCACTGGAAGGGGTTGCTCAGGGGCATTGTGGAGACTCTTTCTCTGGAGAGGTTTAAAACCTGCCTGGACATGTTCCTGTGTGACTTGGTCTAGGTGATCCTGCTGTGGCAGGGGAATTGGACTGGATGATCTTTTGAGGTCCCTTCCAATCCCTAATGATTTAATGACTCTATGACTTGTTGAGCTTGTGTTAGCTGGGTCTTTACTGAACCTCTATTCTTTCCACCACTCTGACTGCTGCTTGTTTTCCAGGTCAGTATGAACCATAGAATGTCAGGGATTGGAAGGGACCTCTAGAGATCATCTAGCCCAATTCCCCTGCCAAAGCAGGATCCCCTAGGACAGGTGACATAGGGCTGCATCCAGGGGCGTTTTGAATATCTCCAGAGAAGGAGACTCCACAACTCCTCTGAGTAGCCTGTGCCAGAGCTCTGTCAGCCTCAAAGTAAGTAAGTTTCTCCTCATGTTGAGATGGAACTTCCTGTGTCCTAGCTTATCCCCATTATTCCTTGTCCTATTACTGGACAGTACTGCAAAGAGACTGATCCCTTCCTCTTTCACCCACCTCACAGATATTTATAGACATTAATTAGGTCCCCTCTCAGCCTTCTCTTCTCCTGACTAAGTAGCCCCAGTTATCTCAGCCTTTCTTCATAGGAGAGATGTTCAAGCACCTTCATCAGTTCTCCATTGTAGTGTCTTCAGTAGATCCCTATCTCTCTTGAACTGGGGAGTCTGAAACTGGACACAGAACTTCAGGTGAGGGAGGTCTCACCAGGGCAGAGAAGAGAGGGAAGAGAACCTCCCTAAACCTGCTGGACACACATTTCTTTGTCCTGTCACCCTAGGATGCCACTTACCCTTTTTGCTGAGTAAAAGGCAGATAACCTCTGATGTATCTGTCTGGAAAATCCTTTCTCAACTAAAGATAAACTGATTAGAACTGCATCATGAAGGAAGCTGAAGACCAATGATTAGAAGAGGGAAGAGGTAGCTGTCAGGTTGCTTATACTTGGGACCCCTGACTTTTGTAACATCTTATATTGGCAATATCCTCGTGTCTTTAGCTTTCCCTATGAAATTCCACCTAATTTTGCTACTGAGAGAGGAAAGATGTGATAAGGTGGCATTGAGGAGGGTGAGGAGAGTGGCTAGCACCAAATACAGTGACTGCTGTGCTTGAGTATTGATTCTGCCTCCAAAAGAAGTATCTGTAAAACCAGTCATGCTACATGGCTAACATCTTTTCCTGCATAAGACAGAGGTCATACGTGACTCTAAAAGGCAAAGATTCGGGCATGATAACTTTAGTAACATGACTGAATGTTAGGATCAGGTATTTAATCACATGGGATTAGCTGCATACCTCATTGACTATGAAAGTGCTCCCTGTCTGCTTTCTGGACTGGGCCGCTTGCTGCAAAGCATATATTATCCTGTAAATATTAATGGTAAGTAATTAAAGGCCAGTAATTGCCTTCTTTTCAGAAAAACTCAGATGGGCTGGCTACATTTCTGCCTTATTGGACTTGCTCTTTTGGGGGCCATTTAGTCAATCCTGTCTTGCTAGATTGAACAAACACAGCTCACTTTGTTCGTTTTGATATACCCTCATAGAAGCCATTAATTGCTCAATGAGCCCAATGGACAATTAATGATGTCTCTGAACAATACATCAAACTGGTTACATAGGAAACTTCTAAGTGGGGCACAATATAAAGTTTCAAGGATACACACAGGAGTCAGGTGTTCTAATTTCTACATTCAGCTTTTCCTCTGATTTGGTTAACTGTAGGAGTTACGACCCTGAAGTCCAGGCCTGGTAGAGTGGTCACCCAACATGAACAACCCAAGGAGATGCATGTAGCATGCTAGTAGGAGGGGTGAAAGTGTGAAATACCAACAGGTTTGGGGACTTAAGTTGTATAGTTAATACTTTATGGAGGTTTCTTTTATCCTTTTGGTTTCAAAAAGTCAGACAACTACAGTCTTGTACTCAAATTGCTAAAGAAAAGCTCTTTCAGTTAGGTGATGCTCTATGCACTGAGAGAAAGCACAATTTGCTGTGTAATAGCCCTGCAGTCCAGGGTTTATGCTAACAGTGGAAGAGCCAGCTGCCAGCAGGCATGTAATACTTTCCCAGAAGAGTGCTCAAACCACTAGCCTGGGTGTTGATACTGAACCACATATGAACATTTGGTTTAATGTGAACTTGGTAGAGTAGGGTTACTGGCTGGACTTGATGATCTCAACCTGAATGATTCAGTAGTTTCATGGAGTAAGACTAGAAATGGGGATGCCTCCACTACAGGAGCACTACCTGAAGGCAGTACCAAGCTGTGCTTCTCCTTTTCCTTTACAGTCCCACGAATCTTAAGATAGTTAGCACAGGGCATCCCAGTGTTTGTAATACGGAAGTGTTCCTACCCAAATGAGCTTGTACTGTACTCGGTGCTCTCCAGGAAGATGAGACTGGGGCTTTGGCTTTCTCAGGCCAAGGAGAGAGAGCTGCATCCAGAGGTCCCCCTACCTCCCTGATCTTCCCAGCCATGAGCAGTCAGTGCCTTGCAGTCACGCAGGTAAGCTCTGCCTGCTAGGCTCACTGTGGCAACACCTTCCTCCCCTAGCAAATGTATCAGCAATGTGGAGGAGGGAAGGTATAAACTTGGGTCTCTGCCGGGCTTGGACCAGAGTGAGTTACCGTGGCAAAAGCAGCATAGAATCATAGAATGTTAAGGGTTGGAAGGAACCTCTACAGTTCATCTGGTCCAACTTCCCTGCTGAAACAGAATCCGCTAGGTCAGCATCCAGGTGGAGTTTGAACATTCCAGAGGAGGAGACTCTGCAACGTCTCTAGGCATCCTGTTCCAGGGCTCTGTCACCCTTGCATTAAAGAAGTTTCTCCTTGTATTGAGGTGGAACCTTCTACGGCCTCCAGTTGCATCAGACAAGGTTTAGATTGGGTCTTAGAAAGAACTTCTTTACTGAAAGAGTGGAACAGGTTGCCCGGGGAAGTGGTGGAGATGTTTGAAAACTGGGTAACTAGAGCACTTGAGGCCATGATCTAGGAGTTAGGGAGATGTTGAGATGAAGGTTGAACTCGATGATCCTGGAGCCATAATGATTCTGTGATGCTACATTCAAGTTTACAGCCCTTATTCCTTGTCCTATTACTGGGCACCACATAAAAAAGGTTAGCCTCTTCTACTTGGAACCCACCCCATAGCTATTATAGACCATAATAAGATCCTACTTCAGCCTTCTATTCTCAAGAATACACAGCCCCAGAGTGCCCTTTGAGAGGGCTGCCTGGAGTTTCTTGAGCACGTTTGAGCCAGAAGTCCATATTGGGGATTCACAGCATTAGATAGTATCTGAGCAAGAGTGTTTAGGATCCCGCTTCTCAGTCACTTGCAATCCTTAGGTCCCTTCCTGGATTCAGAATTTAATCTTAGTTACTCAGTTTTACCATCTGTTGGAGCGGAATAATAATTCCTTTATATATAGGATTTATATGAAGAGATCTGTGGAGTTTAATTTGTAATCTCTCAACTTTGTTTAATTAATTCAAGAGCAATTATATGCACACAAGGTACATTATTTATGATTGAAATTTCAGATATTTTTAATCACAAACATGTTACTACCCATCTTTCGTCAGCCAATATTTCAATTAGCATTTGCTTAATTCTTCTTTCTGCCTGTTTCCTGCTTTTGGCAACAGTGACTTTGTCTTCACAATCAAAAGGTTTGGGTTTCTTTTTTCCTCTGTCAGGCTTCACTGAACCTGTACTGTTATATTTTCACCAAAATGTATAGATGTAGGTCATGCTGAGACCAGAGAACGCAATGAAGAAAAATGCATGGTATAAAAAAAATCCCATTCATTCAGAGACGAGTCTGTAACTTAGTGCTTTTCTAGTCGCAAAATTCTGGAGTCATAGAGCATCTCATTATTTTTAATGGTTCTGTAACTTGTTTGTTTTACATTTTAAACTGGAATAGCTTAGAGTGGTTCTACAGATATTTACAGATGGAGGTAGCTTTACGCACAGCTACTCTTGTTTAATTCCAACAGATCTAGTGACTTCCTAACGTGACCCTACTGCATATTTAGGAGTAAGAAAATATACTCATATAAATATATGAAAAGAGTTAAGAGAAGAAAAAGCATGCAAGCTGAAAGCAAAATCCCTGATTGCCCTTCAGTTCACTGAAATAATGTTTGTTGAAGTACGTTTTAAACAAACAAAAAAGTCAAACCATCTAATCTTACAGTTGGCTATTTTCCTAATGAGACCCAATGTCCTCCTGCTTTTAATTCTGAGTTTGACAACCCACAAAGCCTGTCTTCAAAGTCAGACAATCTTCTCTCTGCAATAAATGGTTAGACTTGTACATCAAAAGAAAAATATGCCTCCAGTACTGAAGATGTGGTAACTAGGACTACTGCTAACTTCTTTTCTTGGCCGCCGTCCCACCAAATGAATCGCGTTTAGCTAAAACGTTGCCCTTATTACATGCCTGGGGTCAGTGTCCTGGAGATTCAGCGGTTACTAATGGTTACTGGGCCGGAGACATGAAGGAAAAGGTAAGGCAGAACAAAAAAGCATAGAATAAGGGGTATTTTTCTAAGCCCTGCTGAGACAGTGAAAGCTGAAGGCTTTCCTCCTCCCCACAAATATCAACTTTCCAGGGCTGCAAAAATGCTGTTTTTTATGGTCTCAAAAAAGAAAAGGGATGATAACCCACTTTTGACAGAAGCTCAGGGAAAAAACATCTACCTTGTTTAGACCCAGCCTCTGCGAATTACAGGGTAGGGGCAATACACCACGGGTTCTTCCCACTTTGGTCCCGCTTCGGTCCCCCAGTGTCCAGCTGCATAACCAATGCTGTAAGGAAGAGCATTAATTATTGCTGTTATTGTTTTTATGGAGGCTGGAAGAGATCTCTACACTCATCCAGCCTAACCCATCTCCAAACATCACTACATCAGCCAGACCAGGACACTAAGGGCCACAGACTCCACAATTGCCCTGGGCAGTCCATTCCAGGGTCTGATCACCCTTTTTGGAAGAAGGGGCTTCCTAACACCCAAACTAACCCTCCCCTGGCAGCTTCAGGCCCTGACCTCTCGTCCTGTCGCAGTTGCCTGGGCAAAGAGCCTGATCCCCACCTGACTACAACCTTCCTTTAGGGAGTTGTAGAGAGGAAGAAGGTCTCCCCTGAGTCTCCTCTTCTTCAGGCTCTCTCAGCCTGTCCTCATCAGACTTTCCCTCCAGTTCCTTCCCCAGCCTTGTTGCTCCTCTGGACCCACTTCAGCCCCTCAGTCTCTTTCTTGAAGGGAGGGGCCCAGAACTATCCCCAGTACTGGAGAAGAGGCTTCACCAGTGTCACCAGTATAGATTCTAGCCATGACTAAATTCACAAGTAGCCTAATCATGTAAGATAATTCTTACAGTTCTTCTGTGGTTCATGTAGTTGTTTCTTCACCAGAAGCCTGCTTGTGTATCTGTCTGGACTTTGGATCATATTATTGCTTCCTGCCACTTGCCTCTAGTGCCTGCAAGCTGAATTCACGCGAAAGGCCCAAGTCAAAATGTCACCTGACAAGATGTGAGCAGCTTCACCAGACGACCAGTTTGACTGAAGGACTGTGATAGGTACTCGAGCTAATGCAGACCCCTTACTAGGAACTTGTCGTCATCTGCTGATAGGGCAAGGGACAAAGGTTGTAAGCTATAACACAGGAGGTTCCACATCAACCTGAGAAGGAACTTCTTTACAGTGAGGGAGACGGAGCACTGGAACAGGTTGCCCAGGGGGGTTGTGGAGTCTCCATCACTGGAGATGTTCAAGACCCACCTGCATGTGTTCCTGTGTGACTTGGTCTAGGTGATCCTGCTGTTGCGGGGGGATTGGACTAGATGATCTTTCGAGGTCCCTTCCAGTCCCTAATGATTCTGTGATTGACAGACAAGTTGCACTGGAGTGTAGCTGAGGTGTCACGGGAGTTTGTGTGTTACCGCAGGAGAGGACAGGGCGGGGAGCGAGGAGGGAAGGGAGAGGGTTATTGTTGACATCGAGCACGCGAGCGTCATGACACCAAAGGTGTGTTGGCCAATGCACTCCTTCTGGAACGCCCCTGTGCGACTAAGTGCTGGGCCTTGCTATTTGAAAAGAACATGTGTTTTCCTACCCAGCGCACTGAAATGAGTAATCCTGCTACTGAAAGGAAGGTACGTGGGAGTGGAGCAGTTCTTGGGACTGGAACTTGGTTGCCAGTTGGCTCTGTGCTGCAGAGTTTTGCAGCTGATCGGGGCGCGCAGAAAGCGTTCCCAGCTGCTCCGTTCTTCCCCGGGGAGGGATTTTATGGGGTGCTGGTGTGCGTGTTTGTGGCAGCACCTCTTTCAAGCCACGAATGCCTTGCCGAGGGAGGCTTATTGGTGGGTCTGCTGTATTGACGGGTTCTTGTTTGTGTATTTTGTTTTGCCTTTGTGTCCCAGAGGAAACAGCCGGGGAAAAGACTTTTGGAGTCGGCCTGCAGGCCTCTTGCGCCAGTTTATTTGAGCAGTTCATAATGTTTGAGTTAATTCGTCCCATATTTAAAGAGTATGGACTCACAAAGAATGTAGATGCACATGAGAAACATTAAAAATAAACAAGTATTCCAAAAATACCACCCAAATTGCCCTAAAACAAACCAATATGGGTATTTTCAGCATGATGAACCAACACTCGGGAAGTATTCCTGAAAGGACCTCATTCAGCGTCGACTGTGACCAGCTTGGTCACTTGAAGTCAACTGAGACCCATTTGCAAGGAGGGGTTGCTCACACACGAGTGGTCTTCAGGGCTGGAACTTGAATCAGCGGACAACAGGATTAGACCAACGCTCCACATGTTTGTGTTAGAGGTTGATTCTGTACTTGCTACAGGAAAGATGGAAACTCACATATGTCTAATGGTGTTAGCCTTAAAGTGCAGTTTATTAGTCGGTTAACTCTCTTTAAAGCAACTGTGTAAGATCTTCTTGTTTAATCAGGTTTTTCACTTAATGAATAGTTTCTTCCCCCATTGCTATGGTTACACAGATCTTCAAAACTGGGTAAGAAGCACTCATTTTTCAAATGATTCCTGGGCAAAAGGTGCAGCCAGGCCAAATGGCATCCTCTGTTCCATCAGAATTTTAATATCATTAGTCCATCTGATTTTCGGTTTTCTCAATTTTATTGTAAGAACATAATGTATTTCATGGAAAATACTTAAGCAGAGCTTTTTCTCAAACCACTAAAGTGCTGAAGATCCAGTGGATAATTCTGCCGCTGTAACTGTTGCTGTCTTAGTCACTCCCTCATAACATGCTTCACCCTAGAGCTGCCTTGAAGTACCCGAAGGGAACCTCCAGGAAGGGAGGAAAGGGACTTCTCCCAAGGGAATCTAGTGATAGAACGAGGGGAAATGGCTTAAAACTTAAGGACAGCAGGGTTAGACTAGATCTTAGGAAGAAGTTCTTCAGTGCAAGGGTGGAGAGACTCTGGAATCAATTGCCCGGAGAGGCTGTTGCTGGTCCCTCCTTGGTGGTTGTTCAAGGCCAGGTTGGATAAGGCCTTGAGCAACCAAGTCTAGTTGAGAGGTGTTGCAGCCTGTGGCAAGGAGGTTGGAGTAGATCTGAGGTCCCTTCTAACCTGAGCTAGTCTGTGATTCATTAGTTGCTTCTCAAATAGTTCATGCAAATCTTGCATGAAAATCTTCATATTCCTCAGCATTGGAGGCTTTGCTTCATTTCCAGGTAGAACTTCTTTGCACGCAGATGGGAAATATTGATACCATTTAGCTAAAGACAGTTCTATCTCTAATAGTTGGGGCTTTTTACGTCATTGTCACGGTCATTGTCATTTACAGGGCAGATTTCGTGACTCCAAATCCAGTGTCACTGTAGAGTCAATGCCCTCCACTTCACCGAAGAGGCAGCGGTACACTACCTGCATTGATCCTGATGGTGCATATGTTATGCACAACTGTGACTTCCCACATTGATATGAGAGCACAGTGTTCAGACAGTGGGAGAGACCGGGACACCAAGACACAAACCAAAAGTACTAGTCAGCACACAGTGCCAAGACAGAATGTAGCTGAGGCTGCAGCTTGAGATGAAAGTATACGAGATAATTTATTTCCTTACCGATGGGCTAGATACAGCTGTCACCTGGGTACAGGAGGAGGATACTCGGGTGAGTAAAGGGCAATTGTTTTAATTTTTCGTTAATGCAAATACATGAAGTTTGCATTTATTTCTGCTATCTCTGTAATCCATGTCTTTGCAGTTGGTTGTCTCTTTTGGATTTTCGTAAAAGTAAGTGATCTGCTTTGAACTTTCTTCTACCTTCAGTGAAGGATTATTTCAAGTCCACTATCTAGCACCTGACTACTCTGTAGCTGCAGCTGTTTGTGCTGCCGCAGGTCTAAACCACCCCTGCAAGCACCTAGCAGTTGCCTACTTTGCTCTATGACATTCAAAGGCAAGAAGCTGTGTTCCCACGTAGAATGCAATAATCTGTCTTGAGAATTAATAATGCAGTCATCTACGGAGAAACAAAAGCCTTTCCATGATTAGAAAAACTGGCATGTAGCGATTGACTGCGAGCATGTCTGAATCTGGAGAGTCCTAACAGAGTTCATAGCCATCATATCAATGATCATAGAATCATTTAGGTTAGCAAACACCTTCAAGATTATCATAGAGTCCAACGATTAATTCAGCTGTCCCAACCCACTAACTAAAGCTAAGCTCCAGACGACTTTGAAACATGTCCAGGCACAGCGATTCAACCCACTCCCTGGACAGCCTGTTCCAAGTCCTGATCACCCTTTCCAGGAAGAAGTTTTTCCTAATGTCCAACCTAAACTTCCCTGGTGCAGCTTGAGGCCATTTCCTCTTGTCATGTATCTTGTTACTTGTGAGAAGCGGCTGAGCCCCACCTCTCTACAACATGCTGTCAGGTAGCTGTAGACAGCAATAAGGTCTCCCCTCAGCCGTCTCCTCTTCAGACCAACCAGCCCTAGCTCTGTCAGCTGCTCCTGATAATGTTCGTTCACCAATCTTGTTGCCCTATGATATATCAATACTTAATATTGATCAGAGAGCAAATCACCAACTGAAGAAGGAAGTTCTCCACAGCTGCTATATCAGGTCACACCGGAAACAAATCACTGTGGGGAAACAGTAAAATTACTTTTCCTCATCTTGGTTGCCTTCTATAAATAGAAGCCTTAGACACACATTCGTCATTATTTTGCTCCCATTTCCTTTCCAGACCAGCCACTGCATTTGCAGGCGGGTGAGCTCTTTCCCACGTGAGAAGCCATGAGAGCTGTGAAATATTACTGCAGTCCAGTTATCTCTGAAATGCCGAGCTGCGGGCTAACATGGAGCTGAAACGCTGTTATTCCCTCCGACATGAAGTCAGTTGTGAATTTACCAGATGAACTTCCTTGACAAATGGCTACCACCCACTCAATCCATCACTTCAGGGAAGCTGGGCTGCCTCATACTTTTTCTTTCCTGTGCCTTTATCTTTTGTTCTGCCTCTTAAAAAGATAAAGGGGTAAAATCCAACCCGACATTCAAAAGTATGTGATTTAGAGCACTGAACAAGTAATGAAGCCATCGTTCAGAATTGTGCGTTGTGCAGTAATCATGTGCTTCAGAATTTCCTCCTTTTTCATAAAGAAAAATCAACCAGAATTCTTCATTAATATTTTAATTGGAATAAGTGCTGAGTTCCCAGCTATCCACATGGTAATTTGCACATACTGTAGCTGGTGGGAGTAGGTTTATTTTCCTTTGAGCTAATCCAAGGCTCTCACAACAGGAAAGCTGCAGACAACAGTTGCTCCGCATGGGTATAATGCACAAAAGGAAAGATAAAATACAGATATGGATTAGTTTTCCTAAAAACTGTAAGAAAAAATAAATTAATTATCTATCATACCAGGTGAAGTATCTGATAGCATTTTGTGTTGGTGAACAACTTTCAGACTTGTCTTGTATGAGCAGCCAGTGGTGGAGGGGAGCATTTTGAAAGAATGAATATGTGAAAAACAGAACCTAGTCTGGGAAGAGAGTGTGGATGCTCTGCAGCATCACCTTGGAAAATTAGGTGGCAGAGCAACCTATAGATTTCCTAACCTTTGCATGTGCTGCTTTCACATAATCTTCAGTGATACATATGAGAACCTCCTTGGTCATGCAAAGAGCATGTCACAGCAGGACTTGGTGCATGGGAAGAGTGAGGTGTCCTCAGTAAGATTCAGTGGATGATGGGACTACGGCCTGGAGACAGAGAAAGACCAGACCTACAGCTAGTGTGATCCTGGAAAGTAGCTGCCAGAGGAGAGGGCAGGCTGATAAAACTGCTTTTCTTGTCTGAAGCCCCAGGCTGACAGATCACATGGAGCTTCTGTCACACACTCCCCTCTCTTTCAGGACCTTGTGCCTGAAGTTTCAGCAGCAGCCCTCCCTGTCAAAGAGGAGGCACTACCCCTTACATGGCTCCCTTCTTTGTTCCTCAAGAACAAGATTGCTTTAAGGAGTGTGTGATCTTGGTCACTTTGGGTTTGTTGCTGTTTGAGGCATTGCTGTTGTTTTATCAGTTTGTTTCCTAAGGGAACAAGATTTATAGGAGTTTGGGGGTCATTTTCTCTTGTCCTGTTGCTTGCTACTTGGGAGAACAAACTGCCCTGCACCCCACTATTACCTATTAAATAGTTGTAGGGAGCAACAAAGTCTCTCCTGACCCTTCTCTACTTCAGGCTAAACAACCTCACTTCCTTGAGCGGCTCCTTAAAGGACTTGTGCCTTAGTCCCCTCACCAGATGTGTTGCCCTTCTCTGGGCACATGAAGGTGCATAAGATGTAAATAAGATGCCGGTTCCCTTGTCTTCCAAGCCACCTTGCCTGCAGTAAGATCTGCACTTCAAAGACTTAGGAAAACAGTCACAGCTAAGCATTGTGTTGTCCTAACAAAGCTATGCTTGCTGAGTTGAGTTGAGGCACATCTGTTCATTTACTACATGGAGGACAAGCTAAAGCAAAGGGTGAGATTGTTTACACCGTGAATGAAAGTTTGACCTTAGTAAAGATTGATAGGTGTCCCTGTTCAAGGGGAGATCTTGAGATGCAGTCAGCTCAAAGGGACTCTGGGCTGCTTACTATTTGTGGGGGTAAGATGATTGACTCATAGACATATCTCCATATTGTCCTTACAGCTCATTCTTAAAGATAGTCCTTGACTACAGCATTGTTATCCAGCTTAGCAGGGCAAGATCATTCCACCCTGATGTACTTGTCACAGTCAAGCAGATAACAGGGGGTGAAGGTCATGCTGATGAGGGATAAAATGCACTGTCACAGTGTCCTAGGCAAGGTGGAGATGCAAGGGCCAAAAGAAGAGTTTGCCCTGGCTGATGAGAACTGGGTTAGGGATAAGTTGAGCAAACTGAATGTACATAAATCCATGGGCCCTAATGGGATGCACCCACGTGTACTAAGGGAGACAGCAGAGTTCATGGCTAAGCCACTCTCCATCATCTTTGCTAACTCATGGGAATCAGATGAGGTGCCTAGGGACTGAAGGATAGCAAATGTCACCCCAAATTTAACAAAGGTTACAATTTATCCCAGACACTGTCTCCAGGCACATCAAGGACAGGAGGGTTGTCATGGAGGGTCAGCATAGCTTCACAAAGGGAAAGTCATGCTTGACCAACCTGATAGCCTTTTATGAGGGCATACCCAGGTGGATACATAATGGCAGAGCGGTGGATGTGGTCTGTCTTGACATCAGTAAGGCAATTATGTCTACAAATATTTGAGGGGTGGGTGTCAGGAGGATGGAGCTGGGCTGTTCTCGGTGTCATGTAGTGATAGGACGAGGGGCAATGGTTGTAAGCTGGAACATAGGAGGTTCCACATACATATGAGAAGGAACTTCTTCCCAGTGAGGGTGACAGACCACTGGAACAGGCTGCCCAGGGGGGTTGTGGAGTCTCCCTCACTGGAGATATTCAAGACCCAACTGGATGTGTTCCTGTGTGACTTGGTTTAGGTGATCCTGCTGTTGCAGGGGGATTGGACTAGATGATCTTTCGAGGTCCCTTCCAATCCGTAATGATTCTATGATTCTGTGATTCTATGATTTGACACAGTCTCATATAGCATCCTCGCAGCCAAACTGAGGCAGACTGACCCCCAGGGGTCAGTGCTGGGGCCAGTCTTGTTCAATCTATTCATTGATGACTGGGATGAGGGATTAGAGAGCATTGTCAGCAAGCTGATGATGACACAAAGCTGGGTGGTGTTGCTGACACCCCAGCAGACTGTGCTGCCATTCAGCAAGACCTGGACAGGCTGGAGAGCTGGGCAGAGAGAAATCTAATGAGGTATAACAAGAGTAAGTATAGAGTCTTGCATGTGGGCAAGAAC
>VXBP01007589.1:281437-292904 GCA_013400115.1 Rhinopomastus cyanomelas
GCCTCTCCTCATAGGGCTTCTCTTCCAGCCCCTTTACCAATTGAGTTGCTCTTCTTTGTACTTGTTCTAGCACCCTGACATCTTTCTTAAACTGAGTGGCCCAGAACTGAACACAATACTCCAGGTGCAGTCTAACCAGTGCCGAATACATCCCTCTGAATGAGCCCTGCCAATTCCTGCACCAGAATACTTTCTCACTTTTGAGATAAACCTCTCTCAGACATACCTGTAAGGTCTAGTGCCTTATAGAAACAGTAATTTTCAAAGAACCCAAAGCCCTGCCTTTAACACCAGTATCATAGCCAGGCATTTACGGACTGAATCCTTCTACTCCAGCCCATGTCCTCACCCCAAAAAGGAGTAATGAAGATAATATAATTTGTGCCCCAGACTCTTTTACCAAACGTCCTGAGGCCTGTTTGACTGTTGTGACATCCTGGAATAACACTTACTCAGACATACAAGGGGATGAATCAGGTACAAGTCCTGTTGTGGCCAAATATTCCAGCTGTGCATGACTGCATCTAGGGCACAGCTGGGGAGCAGTGCCAGATGGCCTTCGTGAGTTTTGGGAATACAAGAGATTCCAGCCTTGGACAAACTACCTGAACACTTAGAACATGCCAAGTAAGGTAATTTCAAACCCGTTCCTAGTGTTCTGAAGCTGATCACCCCAGCTTGGAGCTTTTTGCTCTGCTGAAAACTCATAATGGGTTTTGTGGGATTCAGCCACAGTCCAAAAGAGTGGAGGTTAGAAAACAGACACCTCTAAGATTTGTAGCCCATAATTTGGGGAGTGGTTTATATCTGTGGCTCAGCCCAAAGTTCAAGGGAGAAAGTAGAGTCAAATGTCATTCTGTAGTCCAGCTCTATTTACAGGTGCATTTTGAACTGAAAACCTTTTCTGGAGAGCCTGTGCCAAATTTCTTACTAAGCAGATGTTCCATTGTCTTTATAGTATCAACCTACTCTTTAATATTCCATGCTGCTTCTAATATTCCTTCTACCTTCAAAAAAAGAAAGAAAGGTAATAGTCTTTTCCTTCGAGTCCCTATTTTAGCTCAGTGCCAGCCATACATTCCTCTGGGTCATTTCAGGTTACATGCCCTCCGTGGCATGACATGGGAACTGACTGTGAGTAGAGCACCGTAGTATTTTAGCACATGTTCAGTACCAACATGCCAGCATAAGCAAGCAGCAAAATCAGAAGCTTAATCTTTACTCCATGTTCCTGGTGCATAAAGAGAGATACTGTGCACCCACACAGTCTGTGATCAATGCCAAGTATTCTGCAAACATAGGGCTGTAGTTTGGCTCCTCTGATTTACACTTGCACATTCTACCTGGCTCCAACTTCTTTGGGGTACAACAAACTGACTGACCAGACGCTACTGTGCCGCAGTGCATAGAAATGGGATGCTAAGGGAGTAAAGCTGAGTTGTAACTGCTGGCAAGGCTAAGGACAAAGCCTTTTCATAAGAGAAGAGGGTGGGTTAGGATAGATAGGACTTCAGCAGGCAGTACATGGTCACACAGAGATGCCCACTCAGACCTCTTTACCCCATCTTCCTGACTTGCTCACTATCGTTGGTGCTGTTGCATCTCTTTCATCTCTCTGTGGGTGCTCTGTAAACCCCTGAGCAGGGAATGAGTAGGGTTTCTCTTGAATCAGGTCTCAATTGCTGCTATGGTGACATCACCTCATTGCGAAGGTGCCAATGTGAGACGCAGAGGACATTCAAGATCATTTATCTACTGTTGTTGTTAAAAATAGACCACTTAGAATGTAGGTTTGGGTGGTAATCAAGAGCAGACATGTCTCCACCATGTGCAGATAGTGGAGAAGTTTCTGAGAAAGAAAGATAGTTGACTTACTGCAGACACATCCATTTAGAAAATGCATTCAACTTTAAAAACAAAAGAAGAAATACAAACCAATGTGGGCTAGATATCTTAGCATGAAAATCATAAATCTCACATCAAAACTACCTAATGACATACAATGGCATGTGGCATTTGTAGTGACTTGATCTAGGACATCCTGCTCTAACAGGAGGATTGGACTAGATGATCTGTCAAGGTCCCTTCCAATCCCTAACGTTCTGTGATTCTGTGATTGTTTAGCATGGAGAACAGAAGGCTCAGGAGGGAGGTGGGGGTTGGACCCTTTTCCCCAGAAACAAGTAATACAGCAAGAAGAAAAGGCCTTGAGTTGTGCCAAGTGAGGTTTGCACTGGATATTGGGAAAAGATTCTCTACAAAAAGATTGTCAAGCATTGGAACAGGCTAGTGGTTGGATCTCCATCCTTGGCCTTCCCAGAAGTCTTGTTCTCTAGAACCCTTACCAACTTCATTGCCCTTCTTTGGACACACTACAGGTCCTAAATATCCCTCTTTGTAGTGGAGATCACCAAACTGAACACAGTATTCAAGATGCAGCCCCACCAGTTTCAAGTACAGGGGGAAAATCACTTCCTTACTCCAGCTGACCACATGTAGTAAAGCTTTCTCCTAGTAAGTAAATGGGGTCAGCCATGCAAGATTTTAATGACTTATTTTTTTCCCTGCTTTCTCCTTCTCTGATGTCCTATAGAGGAGAATATTTTTGTTCCTCTGTGGCTCCTACTAGTCAGGGTCACGTTTATCCCCATGCATTAGGGGCCCTTATTGATTGCCAGGGTAAATTTTGCCACTGACGTTACTGAAGATGGCATTAGGCCTTTAGTGATTGAGAAATAGAAAACAAGTAAGGTTAACATAAAATCTCTCCATACTGGTGTTATTTAATATACAGTCATAATAATTATGTATAGTTATTTAAAAAAAAATCCTACATTGAGGGAAAAGTCTGCTAGAACATCAGTTAAGCAAGATCATACACACTATCAGAGAGAGATTATGAAGTCACATACAAATTAGGAGGCTATGAGGTTACAAGGTTGTGCTGATGATAAAGCAACAATCCAATTTGCTATTAATTGGATGTTATAAGAGTCTGCTGTACTGCATGGCTTGATCCTTCTATGCACTGCAACGCCTAGGGTCTTTTGTGTGCAGACTAAGTAGGGGTACCCTGCGACAGAAGCAGGAAAATTAGAGCTGTACTCGTTGCTTAGCATCTTAGCAAAAAACCCACACTAATGACTATGTTGCATGAGGTTGTAAGGAGTTGTTTGGATTACGTAAACATTAGGACACACATTTCTTGTCAATATTGCTGAAAGCATCCTTGTGGAACTGTCTGCATTGTTATACTCAATGAACTGCAGTTTACATGAACCCCGACACACATTTTCTTGAACACCCATTAACACGATGGCATTTTGCTTTTTCAGATCTGTTGTGAATAAAGCAATTTTGACTATTCTGAAGTCATTAACATGATGTAATTTGTATATAAATTATGTATGGCCTCGGAGGTGATGAATGAAAGCAGCACCACATAGCTCTCAAGGCTATGTTGGAGAACAATATGTTTCTCTAAGTAAGATTTTCAATCAAGTAGGAGACAAGGCTGTTCTCAACAAGGAGCTATATAGGAACAAGAGTAATTTTCTAGTCAGATTGCCTTTCTCAGGATCTTGCACTTCTTGTCATTAAAGGTTAAACACAAACCTAACCTGGGGACACTCGCTGCAGCAGGGCTGTCTCTTGGTGTAGAGAAAGCGTGCTGAAGAAAGTGGTGTGAAGAGAGACGTTGAATTGGAAATGAGTAGTGAGTATAAAAGTGCCAGTTTATGAGCTGCTGCTGTTTATAGTTAATACTCTCCCAAGACTCATTTGGTAACTCCATACCAAAGGGGTATTACTCAAAAAATCCCAAAGACACATGGGTGCTCTGTGCTTTCCTTAAGAACATCTCTGTGCTGCTGGCTCAGTGCAAGGGTGAGTGGACACTGAGGGCAGCTGAGAGTCTCCTCAGCCTAAGGAAATGCCACCAGAGGGTGATGTGAATCCAGTCTAGCTCAGCCTGCACCCACATCCTTGCCCCTGCCCTGAGGGATACCTGGAACCACAAAGCTGTTGCCCAGGGTATAGATGTCTAGCTGTGCTGAAAGGGCCCCTAGAAGCCCCTTGCATCCTCCATCCACCTAGCTACACGATTCACAGCCTTGAGTATTTTAAGCCAACCCTAAGTGAGGTCAGATCCTGTCCTGGACTGTGAACAGGCAAGACTTAGAATAATCAGAGTAGGAAAATGTCACACATTACTCTCCGCTACCCTCAGCTGTGCTGGCCAAGACCTTGACCCAGATGTAGAGAGAAGGCTGGGAAGTTGGTGGCCACTACAGAACTGATACTGCACTGCTCTGTGACTATGGCTTCCAGACTATAAAAAAAAGAGTAGCAAGTATTTCACTCCAAGCTGTTTGGCTGGGATTTATCATGAAAATTGAGTTGCCCATATCTCACACACCAGTCTACCTCACACACCAGTCCACTTCCATGAGAGGAAAATGGTTTTTAAACTTGTGTCTCATAAGCCTGGACTCAGAGGGCTTTGTGCCAAACATGCTCGTGGTGGGTGAACCCACAGCAGGCAAGAAGGAAGAAAATCAAACCCTGATAGGTCCCCTTTTTAAAAATGAAACTCAACAGAATCTAAAAATCAAGTAATGCTCCAATCAAGGGAAGTGCTCTTTCCTGAAAACAGAGGTCAACAAGGCAAACAAAAGGTTAAACAGATCCTGCCTCTGGAGCCTGAGATGCAGTTGCCTTGTGTTAGCGTTCACAACTAGGAAAAGTCTTTGTTTCTTTGGCCACAGACAGCCCCTCTGCAGCTACAGACTGGGGGATGAGTGCCTGGAGTGCGGCCTGGCAGAGAGGGACCTAAACTGGTTGACAGCTGGATGAACAGGAGCCAGCAGGATGCCCTGGTGGCACGAAAGGCCAGTGGCATCCTGGCCTGTATCAGCAATAGCATGGCCAGCAGAACTAGGGACATCATTCTCCCCATGTACTGATCACTAGAGAAGCCTCCCCTTGAGTACTGGGGGTCAGTTCTGGGCCCTTCACTTCAAGAAAGAGGTTGAGGGGCTGCAGCAGATGCAGAGGAGCAACGAGGTTGAGCAAAGGACTGGAGGGTGAGTCTGATGAGAACAGGGTGAGGGAGCTAGAGGTGTTTATTGTGGAGAAGAGGAGACTCCGGGGGGACTTTCTCCCTTCTCCCTCTCTACAACTCCCTGAAGGGAGGTTGTAGTCAGATAGGGGTCAGGCCATTCTCCCAGATAACTAGCACCAGGACAAGAGTGCAGGGCCTGAAGCTGCCAGGGGAGGGTTAGGTTGGATGTTAGGAAGCCCTTTGTCACAGAAAGGGTGCTCAGACCCTGGCATGGACTGCCCAGGGCAGTAGTGGAGTCCCCATCCTTGGAGGTGTTGAAGGATAGCCTGGCTGTGGCCCTCAGTGCCCTGGTCTGGCCTCTGTGGTGATGCTAGGTCTTGGCCTGGGCTGGATGAGCTCAGAGGGCTTTTCCAGCCCCAATAATTTAGTGATTATCATAACGCTGATTCATCCAAACCAGTCCTGTTTGTGTGGGTTTTTTTGGTTAAAGGAATGATTGATAGTGTTCATCCAGGACAATTCTGGTGGTGAGTACCCTACATAGTGCCAGTGGTCATACTAGTTAGCGTAGTCTTTGAGGTCAGAAATAGGACAAGTTTGGCCCTACTGTGTAATGTGAGTAGAGAAGATGCTAACAGAAGATCGGGTAGTACGCCTGGGTTTTTTTAGTGGTCTCTTGGGATAACTTAGAATCACTAGACAGAAATGGTGTACTTCAGCTTTGCTACCTCCCTGAGATTTTTCCCCTCTTTAATGACATCCATCAGTTCTCAGTAGGACAGACTATAAATAGTAGGATAAGGCCAGGGAAATACTCAAAACAGATGAGGCATGGAAAAAGGAATGGAGTGTTATTAAGGTAAGACTTACTCCTTCATCAGGGAAGGGGATCTGTAGGAGAGTGCAAATGTGCTGCTGTCAGGACCTGACCAATCATTACAGTCTGATACATGAAATGGCTGCTCACCAAAGATGTACTTGTTAAATATCCAACGTATTCCCAGAAGTAGACTCTTTGAAATGTTTCTTTTGCTGATTTCCATCTCCCCCCCCAACCCCAGCTTGAAAGGATTGCGCAGACTTAAACAGGGGAAAACTGGTTAATAAAATGTATTTCTGCCAGAGAAGTGAAACAAAACAGGGGGATTTTGAGTTGAATTCATTATTTTCTGGAGTGTCAGAAATAAGTTTATTCATCACAATGACTGGCTTCTCTTCCTGCTCTTAGGAGGTATGTGTCCAGCCTGTTCTCCATTGTCCTGGGTCTTGTTCTTTGATCAGCATGAAGCTGACGGTGAATTTACGCCAGTCTTTAAGTATCATTAAGGTGAAGGTTTAAAAGGCAGAGAGGTCGGTTCACAGCCTGCTTAAACCTCTAATCTGTGCCATCAAGTAACCAATGAAATGGTTATGGGTGACAGACCAAGGAAGTGAAAGGAAGGTAGGCAGAGAAGACACTGATCTAACCATTAGAGTTGCTGCAAAAATTGTTGAGTGGATGCGAGAGATGAAAGCCCTAGCAGGACACATGCCTTTTGTGATTTTCTTGGGTAACTGTCTAACAGTGGCCCATGAAGCTGTCATTCAGCCATCTTCAGCCGTGAAGTGTAAGCCACGGGCAAGGTAGCTCCTTACAGCAGAAAGGATGGCTGCTACCTAGTAGGGTTGGATGTAGTCTGATATTAGTTCAGCCAACCACGCTATGCTGAGGTGTGAATGATGAAAGTCAGGTTCCAAATGGCCAAGGGGCAATAAACATTAACATAAACTAGACGTGGGCCTATGCCAAATAACCGCAACTCTCAGGGTGTTTAGATTGCAAACATTTGACTGGCATCCAAGTTCTGCAGCTGGCCTTAGCTCTGCAGTGGCCAAGCCAAAAACCCGCAGTTTGTGGCCACCTGGCACATTTTACGATCCAAGGATGCAGCGTCTGATTTACCTGCTCCTTTGCCACCTCCAGCTAACGTTCCTTTTTAACAATTCTCCCTTTTGCTTCCCCTGGTCCTCTGGTATTCTTTCTCCAGCCTCATGGTTTTTGTCTCTCGTTCACACTGGGAGTTTTCTGAATAAGCAGCACACTTCAAATCTGGTGTCAGCAACTCTGAGTAGAATTACACAGTGTTGTGGGAAATCGCCGATGGAAAGCACGGAGTCTGAGTATAAACTCTGTACCTTCTGTGCAGGGCTACCAAAAGGGCTGCTGTGCTTGTGAAAGTGAGGTGGGCAAGTGGTGTACTTCATAAACATACCCACTTAAACTTGGAAGACCTTCTGATATCTTAAAAGACATAACAGGGCTGGTTAGCGGTTGCAGCTTGTGGAATCCAAGCCAGATGCTGACTGTTCCTGGGGTCAAAGACTGAACTCTGTAACCATCTGTATTTATTCTTTCCACCTCAGATCCCACTGATTAAGTTTCAGATGGAGATTGGCAGCCTTGCTGCATGGGTTTCAATTTGTTGGGGTGTAATGCACAAAGAATCACATAGACTTGCCAAAACACACACTTATTTACTCTCAATAGCCACAAAAGGACTTGTGGGATCACCCTGCTCTCAGTGGACTCTGGTGTTTTTTCCTGGACTTTGGTAAAGGGCAGAAAGAAAACATCGTGGCAGCACTATGATCCTACAATTTCTGCAACTACTTGTCTTATGTAAAAGTCAGGCGTGATGCAGATATCAAACAATGCTGCATTCTCTTGAATTCTATGAGGTTAATTGGCATATTAATTATCAGTAATTAATGTATGCATTGCATATACAGACAGGAGAAGTGGAGAATTCATTGGTATGACACGTAACCATTAGCTAGACTTCACATTTATCAGATCCACTTGTTCTCAAGCACTAACAGGATTGATCTACATTAGGGATTCTGCTTGGCTAATAGTGATCTCTATCTAATACCCTCATCCTAAAACAGAACAGGCTTGCTTCTGCACTCGTGTTCATCGCCTCTTCGCACTCAGTGGCTGAAGAACACACACAAATTTATGATCATTTCACCCCTGGTTAAAACTGCCTGGTATTAGCTGAACGGGTTTCTTGAGTGTACATTTCTGGCTACAGGAATTAGATTGTTGACCCATCGCCATGAGAGGAAAATCTTTGTAGTTTCCACACTGATAAAATATTTCCAGGGGTTTTATCTGAATTCCTAGAAAATCAAAGGTTACTAATATTGTCTGAGAGAGACAAGTACAATCTTCAGTTTCCAGCTCTTTGAGAAATAGTTGTGTTAACTGATGTTTAAATCTGGTGCTGTGAAAAGTCTTCATGGCTTTGTGTGTGGACAGTGTATATATTTCCCCTCTGATTTTCATAGAATGGCTTAGGTTGTGGAAGGGACCTCAGAGCCAACCCCCACTGGAGGGACAGCTCTCATCAGAGCAGGTTGCCCCGAGCATCATCCAACCTGACCTTGAACACTTGCAGGGATGGAGCAGCCACAGCCTTCCCGGGCAATCTGTTGCAGTGCCTCAGCACCCTCATAGGGGTATTTCTTGCTAAGATCTCATCCAAATCTTCCCCTTTCCAGCTTGAAACCATCCTCCTTGTCGTGTCATTAGAGTTCCTCATAAAAAGTCCTTCTCTAGGTTTCCTGTAGCCCCTCAGGGTACTGGAAGCTGCTATTTAAGATCACCCCAGAGCCTTCTCTATCCAAGCTGAACAGCCCAAATTTCCTCAGCCTCTTCTCATAGTACAGGGGCTCCAGCCCTTTGATCATCCTTTTGGCCTCCTCTGGACTTGCTCCAACACCTTCATGTCCTTCTTGCACTGGGGACCCCAGAGCTGCATGCAGGACTCTAGGGGAGGTCTCACAAGAGCAGAGTAGAGGGGCAGAATCACAGTCCCTCCAGGACTCTGCCCCAATGCACTCAATCAGGTAGGTCTTAGGCTTCTTCCCCTTACTTCTTTGCTATCTACCTGAGAAATGAGAGGGTCATACCAGGGAAGATATCCCTGACATCCCACACTCTGGCCCCACGGAGGCAGCAGAGCTCCCTCTGTAGTGGGTTGTCCGCAGGTCGAGCTCTCTCCCTTCAGAAGTCACCTACCACAGTGACTCATCTTCTCTTTACTGAATTTGTTCTGATGCAGGGGAAGGACACACTAGAGCTTAGTGACATCTCCAAGACTTATTGACCTGCTCCTTGCTCAGTCCCTCTGGCAGAGCACTGTGTCTGTTCTGCAGGGGCATCTGGTGAGAAGGAGTAAACAATGGGGTAACCTCTGCAGTGCCTGTCACATCAGGCAGGAACCACCTGCCACTGCACCCTGCCCTCCCAGTCGTCACATGCCGTGGGGCAGAGACAAGACAGGGAGTGCTTTGTAGCAGGACTCTGCCTGCCTGCAGGGTTTCTGTCATGGGAGGCAGGGAGCAACACCAGGCATCCATCTCCCTCTCACACTTCCCAATAGCCTCCAGTCTGCTCCCTGAGTCCCACCAGTAAGTGCAGGAGCTCTTTCTCTTGAGCCCACCTCCCACAAGGGTGCTCAGCACTGCCATCCAACACTGGTGTGAGGGCAGGGCACACCCTGCAGCCCCAAAACTGGTTTTAACCGTTCACCTCTGCATGGGAACACGCTAGACCAAGTTTCCTACAGACTTTTCTATACAGACCTTCTGGCTCAGAAGTACTTTAGAATTTAAAAATGTCTAGACTCCCAGGGACAGTTTTGAAAGTCACCCCGGCACTGCTCTGTACAAGCCCTACAGACATCAAGAGCCTGCCAACATCATCAAAACACAATTCCTTAAAGTGTGGGTGTAGGCACGAAAATTACTCCATTAATACCACCCATCTTCATGTCTCCACTCATGTGGGAGTGCGGAATATGTCTGACAATGTCTTCAGCTGTTCGGGGATGAGCGCTAAAACACTTGTGTTTCCTGCTTGATTGTGGGGTTGAAGTGGGTATGAAACGTTCTGCATCACATTCAGCTCACGTCTCACAAACCTGTCAATATGTTGACATCATTTTCTCCATCCAGACTGCTGTAGGAACCCAAGTCTCATCGCCTGTTCTTCACACTAACATTTATTTTATTATAAAAAATCAGTATTTTTTTATGCAGCAAGATTTAGAGGTGATAGGCTTTACAAGGGCTGTCCTGGCACCTGAGATCCTTAATAATCTCACTGAGACTATGGGGAAACCCATAATTTTTATGGGTGATAGCAGGTAGAGAAAATGAGGTGCAAATATACCATAAGGCAGCTTCAGCCAGAGGCAGCTCCAAGTTTTGCAGGATCACCTACTGAGATCCCAGAAAAGGTTGGAAGGTGAAACTGTGAGCTGTTTGACTTTCATCTATTTGCGATGGCCATGTAATTCTTTGTAGACACTTTAACAAATAATGCTTCAGAAATATATTTTTCCCTAACATCCTGCTCCTTTTCACTTTGCAATTACAAAAGCCAACAACAACTCAGCACGCCTGTTTGAAGCTGAATGAAAGGAGCTGGTAAGACTGCGCATTTCACCCTTCCAGAGGGGTCACTGTAAAAGAAGCGAGGTTAAAAATAATGTTAACGTGATCTGCAAAAAGATGAACTCTCCATTTTCCTGCATCTTTTAAGACATTCTGAAACGTCTCTGTGTGAGCTCTTGCATCAGCCTCCTCTTCCCTTGTGCCCCACACTCAGCCTCTCCAGCTCAGAAAAGGGAAGGGTTTGGTACCGCTAGCTGTAACTGAAAGAAGAGGGATAAGTTGAACAAACTGGATGTGCACAAATCTATGGGCCGAGATGGGATGCACCCGCGTGTGCTAAGGGAGATGGCGGAAGTCATTGCTAGGCCACTCTCCATCATCTTTGTTAGGTCCTGGGAAACGGGAGAGGTGCCTAGGGACTGGAAAATAGCAAATGTTACCCCAATCTTTAAAAAGGGAAAGAAGGAAGACCCAGGTAACTATAGACCGGTCAGCCTCACCTCCATCCCAGGAAAGATGATGGAACAATTTGTACTGGAGGCTGTTTCCGGGCACATCAAGGACAGGAGGGTCATTAGGGACAGTCAGCATGGCTTCACAAAGGGAAAGTCATGCTTGACCAACCTTATAGCCTTTTATGAGGGTGTAACCAGGTGGATGGATGAGGGCAGAGCCGTGGATGTCATCTATCTTGACTTAAGAAAGGCATTTGACACGGTCTCTCACAGCATCCTTGCAGACAAACTGAGGCAGTGTGGCCTAGATTTTCAGGTAGCGAGGTGGATTGTAAACTGGCTACAGGGTAGAAGTCAGAGAGTGGTGGTCAATGGGACAGAGTCTAGTTGGAGGCCTGTATCTAGTGGAGTGCCCCAGGGATCGGTGCTGGGACCGGTCCTGTTCAATCTATTCATTGATGACTTGGATGAGGGATTGGCATGCACTGTCAGCAAGTTTGCTGATGAC
>VXBP01007589.1:293344-303424 GCA_013400115.1 Rhinopomastus cyanomelas
TTCTATGATTCTATGATTCTATGATAAATATATGTAAGTACACAAGAATTACCTATTAAAATATTATCCTAGTGGAGCCACTAGGTGCTTCATATTATTATTAGCTTTAGCTGACTTCATAATACATAAACATTTATTTTTCTCCAGTTTCTGTTGTTTGTTGCTATGTATGGTTGGAATTAAAAACAAAACCAAAACGTTGAACTCTACGATAGATTTATAATGTTTCCCTGAGCAATGCTTTTCCTAGGTGAGTAAAAATCTGAGACCCTGTCAAGCCTCAGTGTTGGGGTGGGGTAATTCCCAAGAGGAAAGTGCAAAACTACAACTTTCCCAGTGGAAATTTGGCAGAGGCTGCAGCCACAACCATATCTGAGTGTAGGGCTCAGGACTGACAGGGAAGAAACGAGACGTGCAACAGCAGAGCTTCCTCACTTAAGCAGCTGTGGAACCTTGCCGTTTGTTCTGTGTGTCGTTTTCATAGTCTTGACCGCGACATATGACAGATGTCAGAAAAAAGTCTCTTATCATTCTGCAGACAGTCTCTCTTTTAGTATGTGCCCAGGGCATGATCCTGCCAGTTTCACTGGCACAGATATGGAAGAAAGTATTTGCTTTTCTCTGTAACCTATTTACAGGGATTTCTTATGAACTCCCAGAACTTCCCCTGGAGTAGGACAACCCCATGCTGTTCTGAGTTAGTGTTATGAATAACAATTTCCAACACAACTCCCCGTGTTCTTCTTCAGCCTGAAAGATTTCTGTCACAAAATATTTGCCAAATGCAGCCCAAGACTTCAATTGGAATTTTTACTTTTGCAGCTGTTTGCTCCTAAACTGAGGACCTTGGGAGTCCAAGGTTATCAGCTCAGAATGAGCTAGCTTTACCTTCACTTATCCTGCAGAGCATGGAAGCCTTTGCCACTGTGGGCCATAAACCTTGGAGTTTCAAGAAGCTGTTCAACAGAATCAGTTTATCTTGCACTGATGAAAATTAGGAAAGCAGCAATTTTATTGAGCAGATGTAGATTCCGGAGAAAATACTTAATCTAGGAAGTATCATCTGTTGTATGTTCTCAGTTTCTGGTTAGTAGGGAATCATAAAAACCTTTTTCAGACTTTGGTTCAACTTTTATTAAAGTGAATTTTTGAAGAACTCATTTTTCATACACAAAAAGTAGTAGACCCAGAGAGGTTTTCCTCCCCCTCTACTCTGCCCTGGTGAGAACACATCTGGAATATTGTGTCCAGTTCTGGGCCCCCCTTCAAGGAGAACACAGAACTGGTTGAGAGAGTCCAGTGCAGAGCCATAAAGATTATGGAGTGGAGCACCTGCTTGATGAGGAAAGCCTGAGGGAGCTGGGTCTCTTTAGCTTGAAAAAAGGAGACTGAGGGGTGACGTCATTCCGTTACTGCTATAAGTATGGAAAGTGTGGGTGTCAGGAGGATGGAGCCAGACTACTTGCCACACCAATATGAGAAGGAACTTCTTTGCAGTGAGGGTGACAGAGCACTGGAAGAGGCTGCCCAGGGGAGTTGTGGAGTCTCCTTCTCTGGAGATGTATAAAACCTGCCTGGACATATTCCTGTGTGCCTTGATCTATGTGATCCTGGTGTGGCAGGAGGATTGGACTGGATGATCTTTCGAGGTCCCTTCCAATCCCTAATGTTCTGAGACAAAGAGGTGGCCAAATGAAGTGAACGTACATATTACCAACCTCTCGCACATCAGTGAAACTTGAGGAAAGTTCACAGCATCACTGATGCTGCTGTAACTAGGATTTGAAAGCAGCGTGGGAAATAAATGTCACTGCCCTGTCAAAGAGATCTAAGACTTTGCTAGCTGTAGTCCTCTGTATAATATGAAATCAGCGTACAGAAGGATGAAAAGAAAATGGAAGCACTTGAAAAATGTAATGGAAAAGTAAGACAAATAACCAAGCTATTTTGCAGTTGTAACTGGGATCTTAAA
Source organism: Rhinopomastus cyanomelas (assembly GCA_013400115.1). Lineage (NCBI taxonomy): Eukaryota > Metazoa > Chordata > Aves > Bucerotiformes > Rhinopomastidae > Rhinopomastus > Rhinopomastus cyanomelas. Next base: position 295,317 of record VXBP01007589.1, read on the forward strand.
TTTTCATTTACCCTACCCAGTCTTGAAATGCAGGGTAAACCTTGCAGGTTTTGATTTCCCAGGGTCATCAACCACAAAAACCCAAGGACACATTCGCAGTCAAGTGATAGCTTTTATTAACAAAGAACAATAAGAACAGTTAGGAAAAGAGGAAGAGAAAGAAAATAAACTGTAAACACACTAGCCAGCCACAAAATGCCTGCAAAAGCGAACAAAGGAGCCCACACAGAGAGTGCCAGAGACACAGGGTAGCCCCGGCTAGTCAACAAACTGTAGCATGGTGGTGAACCACTTACCCTTCCAACCAGTATCTTGAATTACTAAATAAATTCATCAGTTTCTAAAGATAGCTGTGACACAGTGGCAGCTCACCGCTCGGGCAGGCCAATTACTCTCTTACATAAGAAACTTGGCCTTCTGGGTAATGTCAAAATTTGCCTGCAAAATATTTGGCCAAAGACCAAGAGTAAACTGGAACTGTGATCGCTTCCCTTTGCCTGCCTTCCCCATGGTCTGCTCTAGCATGCGGTAGTCTCATCTGTTTGAAAGCTACATTTTCCTTGCACCTCAGATTTGATGGGCATTTTACTTTGAGTATCCTCATGAGAAAAAGGCTGAGGGAGTTTTAGAAAGAGGACTTAGCAAAGAGGAAGGAGAAAGGTACCAAGATATGAAATGTTGTTTTAAATCCTGTGAGGTTGTTTGGTCTGGAGAAAATGAGGCTGAGGGAAGACTTTATTGCGCTACCTGAAAGGAAGTTGTAGAAAGATGGGAGTCAGTCTTCTCTCCCAAGTCACCAGCAACAGAACAAGAGGAAATGGCCTCAAGTTGTGCCAGGGGAGGGTTAGATTGTTCATAATGAAAAACATCTTTCCTGACAGAGCAGTCAGGGGTTGGAACAGGCTGCCCAGGGAGGGAGTGGAGTAACCATCCTGGAGGGGTTCAAAAACCCTGTAGATACAGCCTGGGAACAGGGTTTAGTGGGCAGGTGGGGTTGGGTTGATGATTGGACTGGATGATCTTGGGGGTCTCTTCCAACCTTTATGATTCTGTGAGTACTGATGTCTGCAGGTGACAAAGGTAGAAGGTGGCTGTGCAAACATGGCCGGCCTGCCTCACTCAGTCATGCAACTGGTAGGATGAGCATTGGCTGTGGTGCACACAAACCATGAGAAAATGGTCCAGCAACACCAAGCTTTAGAGCTGCAAGTAGAATTTGAACTCTAAGCAAAGGGAGAGATTTTTGGGAAGAGATCAGTATGAACCATGCTGCTGAAAGCTCTTCACTGCTTCACACTTGCAGTCTGGCTCATGGGCTCTTCAGAGTAACTACTTATTTAGCATTTAGCCCAAAGACTTCATGGGTTTAAAAAAATCACAGTACTATGGAGAAGAACTTCCAGTGTTAAAAGAGAAAAGTCAGTGGTATGATTAAAGAAGTGATTATCTTCTTGATTCTGGAAATCTGATGCCATCTTACAAGTAGTTCCATGCTTTGCCTGTAGATGTAGTAGCTCTGGTCTGACTGATGTGTTTTCTCATCTACAACCAGATAATTTTTTTTCCAACCAAAATTTCTCCCAAAATTTCTGAGGGACTTACAATGGTGGTGAAGTCGGCTGGACTTGATGATCTCAGAGGTCTTTTTCAGCCTCAGTAAATTCTGTGATAATCTACTGCTATTTAAAGCTCACTTTTTAAAAGTAGGTTAGAGACATGATCCTGTATTTTTTGAAAAAACAGAAGAGCAAAAAATTTATTAACAGAAATTCTTTCACGCTTCATCTCAAAATCATGAAAATTATCCTCTTGCCTTCTGCCCTTAATAATGAACAGATCACCTTCAGGTAAATCAAGAGATTCACCTTGAAAGTGTGACACGTAACTGTGGAGAAATCCAGCTGCCTCAACTGTGGAAGGCACAAAGAGCTTCATAATTGTGAAGTCAAATCCATCTTCAAACAAAACCAGAGCGCAATGACCTTCGTCTGACCCGAGCTTCCATTCTGTATATACAGGGAACCAAACCCTGCACTAACAAAGGAAGTAGTCAGCAGAAGGCACTTCTGCTCTTCCGGAACTTTCGGATGCCTAAGCAGGATAGCCTTTGCGAGCGAGCCCTGTGCCTCACTATCAGGAAACAGCAGGAGGGGTCCAGGAGGAGCCTTGCTGGACTTAAATAGCAGGTTTTGTTTTCAGAAGTCAGAGTGAAACTGATTACATCTGCAGCTGTCTAGGTGAAGGCATGTGATTGGTGGAGCCTTGGGATCAGATGCACCAATATGCTTTGAGTCATCCTGACAATAGAAAACAGCTGTAAAACTGTTTTCCTGGCCAGAAACAAAGTTGGTTTTGTGGTTGCTTTGTTTCTCCTTTGCCTTGAGAAGCTTCTGAAAACTCAGATGCTTATCTGTGTTTCTCAGCTGAATTAATTGTGACAGTAATTTTGTGGTGAAAGCCCTTTGCGAACTTTTTGTAGTCTTTTTTGATATTGGGTAAATAGCAAGAGAATATTTGAGCAGAAATTCTCTCTGTGCTGAGAGAAGCTTGTATGCTTTATGGATTGTTTATCATAAAGAAGACCCTACACTGGGAAAATCTCAGTCTAGGTATAAAACTGCAGAAGGACAATTAGCAATGACTGTAGACAGACAGAGCATGACAAGCAGTGTGTGAAGAAAGTTGAGAAATGAAGAGTCACTGAGTGCTTGGGGTCACCTCATTTTCACATCTTAGTCAGTCTGCAGGGGATTGTTTGTTTCTTATCTCTGTTTCTTTGATGTTCTCAGTGGAAGGACTGTGGCTTAGAGGTTTTAAAGACTAAGGAATGGAGGTATAGTAGATTAGACCAGGAAGGAAATTTCAGATATAGGGGCTCCATTGAAGAAGGTACCAGAGAAAGAGCCAGTGAACCAGATGTATGCAACTGATGCCAAGTAAATGAGCTGAAGGTGAATGGACAAGAACAGAGCTCTTCCAGAAACCCTTCAGTACTTTCACTCCCATTCCCATGCCAGGCCTGAAATGCATGGAAATAGAGACTGGGAAGGTACTGATGGAGAAAGGATTGTAGAGGCAAAAACTAACTCAACACCTTCAGCTTTCAAGAAAGACTTATTTCCGGCTCTGAATTGCACCAGGATGGTTAAGAATATTTTCTAATTCCCTCTGCAGTTTAATTTGAAGGAAGCCTTCCGTATTTTCACTTCTGCTAGAGACTATTTGTGTGCCTGTATTCCCTAAATGCAGAGACTCTGGAGACAGAGACTGAAAGAGGTGCTTTATAGTTTGCTCTCTTGCTCAGTGTCTCTTTTTCTTACTGTCATCTGCTGATCAGTTGTTTAGGTCCTATACCAGATTAACCAATTAATTGAGTTAATGTGCTAAAGGGCCAAAACAAAACCAAAACAAGGAGGGTTCAAAACTGCTCATAAAAGTCACAAGGCAAAACAAAGTCTGGCTTGATTTAGGTTAAAAACAAGAAGACATGTATAAATCGCACGACAAACCCCAACACAAAGACAGACAGAGAATAATAACACATTCTTATATAACTGGACCAAGTTGCTATCTCCACCTCCTCCTGGTGAGGAAGCCTACAGCAGTTCTTTTTCCCGGTAGGAGCACGTTCTTTCAGTCCGTGCATGAAAGACCTGCTGGCTCTGAGGGATGCAAAGGGCCAATTTCATTTGCCAGTTTTCCATTTCCAGAGTGCTGATTCCTATGGGTCATGAACAAGGGAAAAACTCTCTGTTGCAGCAGACAACAGGTAGCAGGCAAAAGCTTTCCTCCACGGATCTCTGAGGTTTCAAAATTCCTGCTCTCTCATTTCACCAGGTCCCAAGGCAAGACTGCTACTGTGTTCAGCCCAGTGACTTGTACTCCTCTCTGAACAAAGACCAGATGAAAAGCAACAAGACGAAGGAAACCAGAAACAGGATTCTCCAAACCAGTAGTACTGGTTTTGCCGAGTCACCTGTCAGCCAAGCTGAAACTAAGAGAGCTTAGAATTCCAAGCTCCTAATCACAAATTGCCATAGCAACTCCCCAGTCCCTCAGGTGAAGAAACATGACCAAATTCAAACCACACACCGCTTCCCTCACATATATAATCTTTGTTCTTTTTCTTTTCTCTCCTTTCTCTGAAGGATGTGTTTCCAAACGTGCACTTTCTCAGTCTCGCCCGAACGCTTGTTAGATTAAAGGTCAGAAATGCAATCCCTGTAATTGTGTTGATAGCAAAGAGAATGGTAAAAATGGAACAGTATATGTTCTATGGACTATATTATAAATAACCAAAAGCAACAGCTTTAGGACTGATTTTAAAAGTCATGCAAATGTGTAAAATCTAACAGCCTTAGGACACGGTGTAACACTCTGAGACATATTGCATACTTTTACAAAGATCCTTTCAAAGTTGGCAGGAGATAAATCACCTTTTACAATTACTCCGAACCTATGCAAGCTAGGCATGCTGGAACGTGTGATCAGAAGTACTTCCTGCATCGCCCCTTCTCTTAATAGCCCCCTTCAAGGTCACACTCGGATCTAAACCATAAAGGTTTTTAGTCCACTGATAGTCTGGGGGGGTTCTCTGCCCTTCCACTGGCAGCAGTGGGAGTTAGACAAGCCAGGAAAGCGCTTTGGGGCTAGGAAGAATTTGCACCCGTTTTAAATAACTTTGCGGGAGTGAAATGCATACGCAGTGACAGAAACGGCAAGAGCACAGTTTAAAGGGTTTGGGATTCAGGTCTGGCTGCTTTGATCTTCTTTATGGCTACAGAATCATTACAGTGTTTCATCAAGTGAATGAAAACACTAGCTATGACATGGAATGCAGAAGGTATAGAAAAATCTAATCTCAAAATCACAAGAAAAGCCCACGTGATCAATACCGACTGCAGGATAGTCTTCACTGTTCAGGTCGACACCACCAGCAGTGTTACGGGGTCCGTTTGGCCTGAGAGTACGAGACTGAGGGGAGATCTCTTAACTGCTCATAAGTGCCTAAGTCCCAGTGTCAGCATGATGTGCCCAGACTCTTCTTCATGGTGCTCATTAACAGAACAAGGGGCAATGGGAATAAATTGCAGCATAGGATTTGAACATAAGAAAAAACTTCTTTACTGTAAGGGTGACAGAGCCCTGGCACAGGCTGCCCAGAGAGATTGTGGAGTCCTCTGCTCTGGAGACGTTCAAAACTCATCGGGACGCAGCCCGGTGCGACCTTCTCTAGAAGAATCTGCTCTAGCAGGGGTTTGTCTAGATGACCTACAGAGGTCCTTTTCAACCCCTGCCATTCTGTGATTCTGTGACCTATTTGCCATGGCAGCAAATAAATTAAAAAAGAATTAAAAGTCAGTCATGTGGTTTAAGCAATTTGCTAGACAACATGCTAGCAGTAAGGGGGAAACAAATGTGTGTCATGTGGGAAATCAGTACTGCACCTACATACAGAGTGAGTGCAGAATAACTACCTCTCTATATATTTATAGGCTGGACTTGATGATCTCAGAGGTCTTTTCAGCCTCGATAATTCTGTGATACTGTGAAAATGAGCATCCTCTGGCTGATAAGGATGGTCCTGAAAGGGATATTCAGTACTTAAGAGAATACTTATCACTTGCATGATTTTAATAGAATTAGCAGACAGTTTGATTGGATTTACTTCTTCTCATGATAATCCATCTTCTCTAATACTGGGAACTTTTGGAGACAAATGTGGCTGCTGGCATAAACAGGGTTTTTTTAAACCTCATTTTTAAAAGTCATTGTGTCATTGAGCACTGTTATTATTAGGTATGGACACTTGCCAAAACCCAGAGTGGTGCAGTCCCAAATCAGGAGAGATTTGGGACTGCAGAGATTTCCATTCTGAAACTCTCTCTCATTAGTTGTAATTAATGATTATTATTTCTTTGCTATTGTTAAATGTGGATTCAAGCAAAGAGAAATATGGAGAATGAAAGTTCCCTGAAGTGTTTATAAAATAGACAGGACATTGGAAACACAGATAGAAGGATGGGCAAGGAGAAAGCCCGTTAACTGTACACCAAACCAAAATGAGGACTACAAGGTAGAGCACATTTAGAACTATTTTTGCATGGCAGTGCAGTAAAATGCTCAACCAAGCTGAGCATTCTGGAAGACCCCTGGCTTCTCAGGGGTCTTCTAACTAAGAAGGCAGTTAGTAGGGAGCAGGGACCACTAACCTCAACAGTTTTCTGGGCTCTATCTGAGGCTTAATTTCTATGACTGTCTACAACCAGATGGTGGGGAAAAGTCTTCTTTGCTCACTATGGAAAAAGACCACCATGGTACAAAATTAGAACCAGTGCAACTTCAACAGTGTATCTTCTGCTACTGATTTAGAGTCTCTATCTGAAGTAGAAAGGGGTTGGAAAGGATGTGTCTCTGCCTCCTTCTTTTCCGTCTGCTGTTTTGGCTCTCAGTTCTTGCGAGCAGGGGTAGAGTAGCCACTGCTGTTACATGATGCACACCTGAGCCAGGATGGGCAAGGACTTTGACGCTGCAGTCATGGCTAAGATCGACAAATCCTTTGAAGGGATGGAGTATGTAATTGGTATAGAAGGAAGCCTAGACCACTGTGAAGATAAAAGATGAGGGATTAAATGGATGCCAGTGGTATCAATTAGGAGAAAACAGAGCTTTCTCGTACCCAAAAGTAATGCTTCCGTGGCTACCTCTCCATGGGAATATAGCGTACTTTTTCCAGAGCTAATCCCACTGCTAAGCTCAGAGGGATACAGTAGTAAAAGTTCCTTTTGAGGAGTTCCCCATTGCTAGCTTGTCAGTCCTCATCCATACGTCTTTTGAAATTTAGATACAATCTTCCATCCTGCCTCAGATGATTAAGAGCATTCTGGGACCATTGGTATAAAAAAGTGGCTGTCAACCTGGAGTCTCAATCTGAGGAAGAGGTAGTACCTACCATGAAAGGAAGACATAATTTTAAACCATATGAATATATTTCTGAAGCATCTTCTTTGATTTACCAGAAGCCACTTCAATCACACACCTGAAACTTCAAAAGTACAAAACACTGGCATTGGCAAAAATTGTATTCACTATGAAAAGTGACTTTAACTACCCAGATATCTGCTGGAAGACCCACTCAGCCATCCACCCACAGTCCAGGAGGTTCCTTCAGTGCATTGCTGACAATTTCCTGATGCAAATGGTCAAAGAGCCCAGTAGGAGAGGAGCACTGCTGGATCTTGTACTCACCAACAAGGTGGGTCTGGTTGAAGCAGTGAAGGTTGAGGGCAGCCTTGGTTGCAGTGACCATGAGATGGTGAAGTTGAGGGTCTTGTGTGGTAGGAACAGAACAACTAGCAGAATCACAACCCTGGGCCTCAGGGGGGCCAACTCTGGCCTTTTCAAGCAATTGCTGGAGGAAATCCCATGGGACAGGGTACTGGCAGGTAAAGCAGCTCAGGGTAGCCAGTTAACATTCATACTTTCTTGAAGAACAAGAAAAGAGCATTCCAACAATGAATAAGTAAAGGAAGGGAGCCAGAAGACCTGCCTTGTTAAACAGGGAGCTGCTGGGCAAACTGAAGAAGAAAAAGAAAGCCTATAGGTCATGGAAAGAGGGGATGGCCACTTGGGGTGATTATAAGGCTCTGGTGAGATAATGTAGGGATGCAACTAGAAAAGCCAAGGCCTCCTTGGAATTAAACCTTGNAGGGATGCAACTAGAAAAGCCAAGGCCTCCTTGGAATTAAACCTTGGAAGAGAGGTTAACGGCAACAAAAAGGGCTTCTTCAAATACACTGCAGGGAAAACTAGAAGCAATGCAGGCCCCCTGCTGAACGAGATGGGTGCCCTGGAGACAGAGGATGCAGAGAAGGCAGAGATACTGGACACTTATTTGCCTCTGTCTATACTACTGGGGGCTGTCTTGATAGCAAGCCCCATACTGCTGTGACTCCAGAGGAAGTTGAGGCAAGAGAGGAGCCTGCCTTGGTTGATGAGGACTGGGTTAGGGATAAGTTGAGCAAGCTGGATGTACACAAATCCATGGATGCACCCACACATGTTAAGGGAGATAGCAGAAGTCATTGCTAGGTCACTCTCCATCATCT